>JABFDZ020000138.1:3328031-3339896 GCA_019775955.2 Pollimyrus isidori | reverse complement strand
CAGGGGGGCTCGGCCCTTGTGGTCCGTGTGTTTAATTGCCCTGCCCTGTGCTTTTTTTTGTGGATTAAGCCATGGCTCTGTTGGTCATTACTCTGTCCTTTTTTTAATATGAAACCACCCCCCCCCCCCCCCCCCACCTACACAGAGCCTGGCCAGCATGACCTCCACCCAGGTGCGTGTGAACCGTGCCCTGTCCGTCCCCCCTGACCCCTTCGACCTGCCGCACGTGTCCGACCCCCTGGCCTCGGTCACCGTGAGCCCCCCGGTGGCACACTGTGGCCCTGCGCCCATTCAGATGCGCCTCATTTCCCACGAGTTACGGGAGGGGCAGGTAATGACATCATGGCCTGTCTGCCGTTTATTCTGCCTCTTCTCAGTCTCACTCCACCTCCCTCTCTCACTCTCTCTTTTTTTTCAAAGTGAATTTCAGTTGCATTATTGGCATGACTAATCGAGTTATAATGCCAGATGATAAGCATGACCAGGTAAATGAGGCAGCATGGTGTAATGAAACTAATGTCCCAGAGCTGTGTGCTATTCCACCTCCCTCTCTCCCTTTTCCCTGTCTGTCTCTGCAGAACAGTGAGGAGCTGCTGGCCATTTCCCGCTCGGAGGGACTCTCGCTGGGCCTAAGGGCCCGGCCCAGCCCCCCCTCGCCCTGGCTGCTGGTTCACTACCATGGCGGGGGTTTTGTGGCGCAGACCTCCAAGTCACATGAGGTACCTGTTACATGAGCGTAGGGGGAGCTTGGGAAGCGACAGTTCTGGGCCTAGGACTCAATCTGCTGTGGGTGCCATGCTGGTGCCTGGGATGGAGGTTTGTGTCTTCAGAAGGTTCCAGATAAAATTTCCGATAGTGCTGAAGGAGCATCTCAGACAAGTAATGAGGCAGCCTAGATGCACTGGCAGCCTTTAGTTCTGTTTTCCAGCCATCCTTTGTCCTCCTTTGCAGTGAAGCACCTTCGTACTTGCAGGTGCTGTAATTAATGACCTGCTATCCCAGTGCCAGCCTATTGTCCTGCCACGGGCTTCAGAGTGGTTCGATTACCATGCCGATAGTAACACCACGATGGGGGCCCTGCAGAGTGTAGCCCCCAGGCTTGAGCTTCTGTTTCTCCCTGCTCTGTTCCAGCCACTCTGATCCTGCTTCCTCAAGTCCTACGCGTAGGGGGATAAAACAATTTCGATTTTTTTTTTTTATAGATAAACGATCACGATGATACACACATACTATAAAACTTGATCCACCAAATTTGCTCAGTTGTAGAGAATGCGCTGACACAGACAACTCTATGGCCTATCGAGCAGAGCTTTACTGAACGTCAGCATAACAGCCAATCACTGACAACCGTGTAATTTTGCCCATCCTCCATTAAAGAAGCAATGCCTTCTTCACAGACTGGACGATTAAACAAATAAATTGACGCAACATTACAGTAACTAATAATAAATAGACCGCTAAGATATATGTACTGTTAGAGCATTTATGTAACTTATTTAAGCTTAATTTTACCAGGCAAATGAACTGAACCAGTTTTCACTGCTTTACGTGCTTTTCGGGTGAAACAGCAGAACGCATTGGAACTTCCTAGGATGCAAACGTCATGCATGTGACTAAACTCTTCAGCCAATAAGGGTAAAGTTGTCGTCACGAAGGCGGTTCCAGTTTGTGCAGCCGGGTGATAGGTACTGCCCGATCTGTCTCAAGTCATCTTGTTCTCACGTGGATTTTGTACCATGTGACATGGTGACATTTTACGGCGCTGGACAGAAAAATCTAATCATGATTTGGCATTTTAGTTTTTAAAAGACCAACAATACAGGAAGATGCTTGTTGCAGTCAGTTCTGTCCTGCTTTATTTTATGTTTGCCCTTTAACATTTTTAATATTATACAGTTTTGCACATTGTTACATTACTTGGTTTTGTTCATTTGAGCTATGTTTCTTTGAATACTTGAAAATCAATAACCTTTATAGTTTTAAGGGAATTTTGTATGTAAACAGTAAAATTTGTTGGAAAATATTTGTTTACTAATATTGTTTATTTAAACGTGTTCATTTTATTTGGCAGAATAGGGTTATTTTTATAATTTTATTACATTATTACATTGACGTTATTGACATTATTAACATTATTGACATTGATATTATTAAGAATTATTTATATGTCAATACAGGGGAAAAAAATGTGATTGTTTTTTGGTCATATCGCCCAGCTCCACCAAGCCCATACTCTCTGGCAGACAGCCCATCCGGCTTCCTGGAATCTGGACCCTGATTCATGGGGTACCATCAGAGAGCCTGCCCTCCCTGCAGGGTATTATTCTGAGCATCCACCCTTCTCCCCCTTCCAGCCGTACCTTAAGAGCTGGTCCCAGGAGCTGACTCTGCCCATCCTGTCGGTGGATTACTCCTTGGCCCCCGAGGCCCCCTTCCCCCGAGCTCTGGAAGAGTGCTTCTACGGCTACTGCTGGGCTCTCAAGAACCACCACCTCCTGGGTGAGTGTCAAGACCTGCCCCCGGTCCTTCATGCTGGTCTCGTGTTCTCTCTCTCTTTCTGTCTCTCTCTGTCCATCGCTCTCACTTTGTTTCCCCTTGTCTATGTATGTCTCTCACTCTCTTTCTTTCTCTTACTGGTACATGCCTAGTGCAGTGCTGCTACATGGTGCTAACTACTACTGGGCAGTATGACCAAAAGTCGATCTTTTTCTTTTTTTTTTTTTTAAAGGCAATTTTACAGTATATTATAGTATCAAGTTCACCCTTTCCTCTGCATAAGCATTTGCATTAATAAAATACAAGGTGTGTTCTTATTATAAAAAAGTTTACATTCAGCTTATAGTATAACCGACAGGCTTTATTAGATTTTTAATATATATGCGGCTCGATAACGGCATGTTTTATTGATTACAGCTATGTACTTGCCTGATAAGAAGCTTTATTGGACGAGTATATTTTGCTACATAGTGACATGTTTTATTGATAACTGTATACTTAGCTTGGTACCAACATGTTTGCTTAACAAATATGATTATTATCATGATAAATCAATAATTAAGGATTTTGCTTTACTGATAATGCATTTTATAGCAGACTTAATTTTATTACACATAGTCCACGACTGAAGCAGTACCTCTAAATGCACAGTTAACGGGCGTTCCCTCTCAATATACTCTGCACAGTGATCCATTGCTCTTCTAACAGCGAACGATATAATATAATTTGCTGCCTTCTGAAGCATTACTGCTTTTGTTTCACAGTCATGTTGCAATATGGCGGTATGTGAAAGATTCATAGTGTGTGGGGAAATGAGAACTAGCACACCACCCAGCACCAAAGCTAACCCATCCCACCATCCATCCATCCAGCTTCAAAGCACTGATCCGTTCCAGGGTTAGGGTGGGGGGGCCCTGACGGAGAATCATAAGTGTCACACTTGTTCTCCCCTGGCTAGGATGGACGGGTGAGCGTGTCTGCCTGGCTGGCGACAGTGCCGGGGGTAACCTGTGCCTGACGGTGTCCATGCGGGCCGCGGAGCATGGCGTGCGTATGCCCGACGGCATCATGGTCGCCTACCCTGCCACTCTGCTGACAGCCTACGCCTCGCCCTCGCGCCTGCTCACCCTCATGGACCCCCTGCTACCTCTCAGCGTGTTGTCCCGATGCCTTAGTGCCTATGCCGGTGAGCTGTTGCATTGCTGCTGCCACTTACAGCGGCATCCATATTAACGGGCCTGAATCAGTAGGAGGCCTATTTTGAAGTCAGATAACTAAGTAAAGACCCCACATTACGCCAAGGCTTCTAGAATCCGACCATAATCCTAAGAATATAGTGCCCCAGGGAAATTTGCTCTCACGTTCTGTCGATGGCACTGCGGTTTTCTGGAATGTGTTTTATAATTTGGAAGATTTTGGGCCTCCTGTTACAGTTAAACTTAAGACTTATGGACAAAATGAGCTGAACTTCTAGCCAGTAAAAATCTAAAATCCTTGATAACATAATCTGCGACGCTAGTTTAGAGATTAGCAAAACAACCTGTGGCCTGTTTCTTGACTGTCTTGACAGAGTGAATAGAATTGGCGCTAAACCATTATTTACACATTTAGCATTCAGAGGTTGACGACTGCTGGTCTCTAAATAACGCTTAATTTTTTTGTGTGTAACAAGGTTTAATGGAATTAGCTATTTTTTGTTACAGGCCTTAATTTGATAATCGCTGATCAGTTAAGTCATGTAAATGTGAAAGAGAGGTCTTTAAATGTAGCTTCACACTGCCATTGGGCCGTCCTTGATGTTGCGTCTCTGGCCCACTCACCTCCAACTTCTGCTCTGGGCCTAGGCATGGAGCCACAGGCAGAGAAGCAGGTGGAGAAAGTGAGCGCACTTGGCATGGTGAGGAGGGACACAGCCTTGCTCCTGAGGGACTTCAAGCAGGGGGCGTCCAACTGGTTTCAGGCCCTGCTGGACCCGAACCGGGCCTCCGCCGGTACCGTCATTCCTGCGCGTGCGTGTTTGTGTGTGTGTTCGCGCGCATGCATGCATGTCTGCGTGTGTATGCATGTGTATGTGCATGAATGGTGGCACTGACTTGCAGTGTGTTTGTATGGATGGTGTCCTTGTGGGACATGAGGAGGCAAGATAAATGTGATTCCAGGCTCTTCATCTCTCTCCACTGGCCTTTTTGGTTGTCAGATTTACCATTTGATCAACTTTAACCAAGTTATTGTGCTGCATTTTCTTGCTGATACGCATGCCGTATATGCAGCTGACTTCTAATGGCTCAAACACCCTGATCTTAGGATTGAGATGCTAAGTGTCACAGCTTCTCTTTGCTATTGTACATTAACAGTTGATTTGGCTGCCCCTGTCCTGCCCTGTTCCCTTCCTAGCCTTTCTCATCTCTACAGTCTGTTGCCGCCTGTTGGCGTGTCTCAGCTGCCGTTTGACCTTTGTGGTGACTTTGCTCCACCTTCCCAGCTCTGTCCCTGCTCCTGGTAGGAGGTTGTGTGTAGTGTCACATAGCTACCACCATGGTCTCCTCCCAAACCACCCCCCACCTTCCTCTCCTCCACGTTTGGCATCTCCTGCAGGGGACTGGATATTGAGATGCCAATCACACATATTGATGACATTAATGAATTATTACAAATGGGTTCTCATTTGAACTTTAAATCTCCTAGGGCTGTCTGATAGCCTCATGGCACCAGGTCTCCTTTCTTTAGTGCAGCAGTCAGTCTTGACTGGTCTTTGAAGCTATTGAACGGACTGAAAAATAAGTAACATTACCAGCACTGGGACACAGGCCTGCTCTGTATCTGCTTATTTAGACTAAGCAGACAAGGCACCCTCGGACATTTAGAGGAACAACGGGTCCAGTCAAGGGAGACCAGGCACATCCATGTGCTCCAAGAGCCCCTTTGTTTCTGCTTAGGATACAAATTTGAGCTTGTCTTGCATATACAAACCTTAGAACTTCCAATATGTACGGCACAAAGAAGCTGTTCAACGAATTTGTAAAGTGTTTATTTGTAAAGGTCAATTCTCTTATTCTTTTGGGTTAACTTCCATATTCGATCCTGCAGAAACAATGCTTTTCATTCTTGTTGCCTATCTCAGTATTGTTAGCATACAGCTGGAGAAATACAGGCCCCCCCTGAGTGGTATGGCTTTGGTATATAAAGAGCCTGCGTGCAGTACAGTACAGATGTTGGCTTTTAGCAAATTATCCTTTAGCAATGCAAATGCAAGTCTGCAGCAGTGCAGGTGTTAGCCATTAGCCATGCACATATGAGCCCATAGACATGCATGCATTTCAGTTCAATTCATTATTTATGTAGCACATTTTCACAACATTAGTGTCCAAAAGACCTTTACATTATCCCTGCCCAAAGTTCCCCGTGAGCAATCCAGAGGTGGCAGTGGCAAGGAAAAACTCACTAGCAGATAGAAACCTTGGGCAGGAGGGCGAGCGGGCCGGGCGGACGTCTCAGGCAGGAGGGCGAGCGGGCCGGGCGGACGTCTCAGGCAGGAGGGCGAGCGGGCCGGGCGGACGTCACAGGCAGGAGGGCGAGCGGGCCGGGCGGACGTCATAGGTAGTAGAGGAGCTGCAGCAGGGTAGGCAGGATATCTTGATTTTTTTTTAAAAAAATTTTATTATTATTTATTTTTTTTATTTTTATTTTTTTTGGTGGGGGGGTGTTCTCCAGGCAACACACCCCAGCCGGGGTGGGTGGGATAAAAAAGAGCTTTAACCAAAGTAGTGGAGACTAGAGGCAGTGCAGACAGTTAGGTGAGTGCGGTATGTAAGCTCCGGCAGATATGGCTATGGCAGCGTAAGTGGGAGGGAGAGGCAAGCGAGAACCAGGCATGGGGAGTCCCTGAAATGTCAGCACTCCAATTCCTTAAGGGAGTGTGAAGCTAGCATGTCTACACTGACAGTTCAGTCCCCACCCAGCTTTGCAACTCAGTTCATCCATTATGCTTCAGCAATGCACATGCTAGCCTTTAGGCAGGTAGTTAGTCTTTAGCATGCGCCTTGGTCTTTAGCAGTACAGATGCTGTTCCACAGGATTGAGGACTTACTGCATAATTATCCACTCAGCTGATCAGCATGCCTCATGAGGAAGGAATTTGGACAGTGGAAGATATTTTACATGATCGTACCACTTTCTGCATATAACAATTAACAATGATTATGTTATGGTCATTCGCCTGATTTAAACTTATTTCATGTTTTAATTAATAGAGCTGGTTAAAGCTTTAGGTACTTCTTAGTTACAGTTTAATACTTTTAGTCCAGAATGCAATTAGAATTAGAATAGCTGACATGCATCATTGGTATGCAAATTAGGATCGGTCTTATTTTTGCATACACCGATGTGGTCATTCTGAAAGGCAGACTGTTCTCGCTATTATCGGGTGACTTTGTAGCCGTCTGCAGTTATATCGATTGGACCTGTCGCTCTGAGATGATCTGTCAGCACAAACCTGGGTCTCAGTAATAGATTCCAGCACCTCTTTCATGCATCTCCAGTTTTGTTGCTGTGACACTGTTGTCCAGCCTGTCCCTATCATCCCCAGTGCTTGGTGTCACCCTGCTTGCGTGATTCAGCCAGCCTTAGGTTCCACATTTGTCCTATGCTGTCCTGTTGTAGTGTGGGGCCCCCTTCTGTCCGTTTATGGTAATGTCATCTTCATGTCTTTAGCTTACCATGTTGGGCGTCATGCTAAGATTGAGCGAGTGATTCTTAGCATTCTCTGCCCTTGTCAGGCTTTGTATGCATCAACGTTTGTCTGAGCTTCTGAGCATCTCTCTCTGCTCTCATCTCTCTCACCACCTGTGAGTCAGGGCCCCCCCATTGTATTTGTGAATGTGACTGTCTCATGCCTTGTTGATTGCGCTGCTCCAGGGAACAGAAGCAATTTTACTTGTGTATCTGGACATCCCAGAATGCCCCTTTCTCTTCATTCCCCCTCCATCTCTGTCCCAAAAGCCTGATTTGCCCTCCTGTTAACCAACCCCCCCCCCACCCCATTTCACAGACACAATGAGGAAGAGCGTCTCAGAGGCCAGCATCAGCTCCCCGTACTCAGACCCCGCGCAAATCTCCCAGCGCCAGGAGTCGCTGAAGAGCCAGACCTGCCTGGACCTGAGCTCCCACAGAGACCGCAGCCCATCCCTGCCCTCAGAGCACAGGGTAACATGTCCCTGCGCCATCTAACGCTCAACCTTGACCAGGCCAATTAGACACAGTGGAACTGATGATTCACTGGGTCTTGCTGGTGATCTGTGCCCTTCATGTGTCACTCGGAGAATATGGAGGCTGCGTCCTGCTGCCCTGCATAATTCTGTGTTCTCACTCAACCACCGCCCCACCCCACCCCACCCCACCCCAGACCAAGGACGTCAGCTTCTTCCTCACTGCAGAGGACGAGCAGTTTGACATAGGTCTGATGTCGCTGCCCCCTGGTGGCCAGGAGAGCCCAGGCGAGCCGTATTCCCGGGAATTCCCTGAGGGTTTCGAGCCTCTGCGTTCGGAGCAGCTGGCTGAGATGAGGGTGCAGAACTCGCCCATCGTCCGCAACCCCTACATGTCCCCCCTGTTGGCCCCAGACAGCATGCTGAGAGGCCTCCCACCCATCCACATAGTGGTGAGGGCTCCTCCACACCCTGATCCTCACCCCTGTAACTCTTTCTTGTTTATACTGATGTCTTTGCTCCTAATTCCCTTTAGTTGATAATCTGTCTTTTGGTACCGTTTTAAAACATCCTTCTGACTACCTCCTTCCTATGTCTCTCATTCCTGCTGGTCCGCAGGCCTGCGCCCTGGACCCCATGTTAGACGACTCTGTCATGTTCGCCAAGAGACTGAGGAATGTAGAGCAGCCGGTGACCCTGTGTGTGGTTGAGGACCTTCCTCACGGCTTCCTCAGTCTGTCTCAGCTCTCCAGGGAGACACGAGAGGCCACCAACGTCTGCGTGCAGCAAATACGGGAAGTCTTCCTCCAACAGGCCCCGCCTTCTGCCAATCGCAGGCACCGGAAGCTCGAGAGGACCAATCAGCATGCTGCGACTCCCATAGGCGGAGCTGCTAGATTGCCGGTGGGGATCATCCAGGAGGAGGAATCATCAACTGGGGGAGTAGCTGAAACGGGGGTGGAGGAGGCTGATGAACAGAGGAATTCTTAGTGCGGGAGATGGGGGGGCATAGAAGGGAGGAGCATAGAGGTGGGGGGAGCGGGAGAGGAACAGGTGGTAGTAAGGCTGAGGAAAAAGCAATGGAGCCCATTCTCAGAGTGCCTTGACCAGGAATACAGGGGCCAAGCTCCTGGGCGCCGTCACTGCACGAGGGGATGCACTGCGACAGCACATGGATCCAGCGAGTTTGCCATGGCATCCGTTTAATCTGCAAATATGCTCTTGCTATAGGCAGGTATCATTCTCACAAGCACCAGATGCGGCAGGCAGACGTGGTGACACACCCCGACTCTGAGCCGTTCTGCCGCCAAACGTGGTGTCTTACTGCAAAGGACAGAGGACCGCTTTTGCTGCAAAGAAGCCAAAGTAACAGGCTGGGGGGTGGGGGGGCACGCAGATGCCAGTGGCATGCACAGCGAGATCTGGAGGAAGTGTCTTCTCATCACGCATGTTGCCTTATGCGCTCAAGCTCACTAACTGCAGATCCAAATAACCAGCTCAAGAGCAGAAACCGTAACGGAAAGCTGGGTAATTCTTTAATAGTATTCCATTGATTTCATTAATGTGTCGTAGGAATCTAGTTATTGCTTTATTTTTGTAGAGGGGAGATTGGTCAGTTTACTGTTTTTTTTTTTTTTTTTTTTTTTAGCAGAATTAAGTCTCTCATCAGAGTAACATCAGGGTATGTTAAACTCACAACAGTGTGTTGGGGTGACAGATTTCCTGTGCAGAACCTGCATTCCCAGGCGGCGCGGGTGACAGTGACCCATTTACACAGGTCTCTCCGGTCTTGACGACTGCACAGAGCTTAATTTGAGCAAATCCCTGAACGCTACAACAACCTTCTCTGACCATGATCTAGAGCATGTGAGTTAATAAGGCCCTGATTTTTATACATTATCTCTATTAATGAGTTACACTCCATTGCATTTAGTTACCTGTGTTTATCAATTATACTCCTAAAGGATTTGGTGTTTTTCAGATGGTTGACTTGGTTTAGTGGGATTGATGAATGTCGAAGGGGAGGACCTGCCATTTGCATTGCAGATCCTGATTGTGATATTTCAGTAAGCCTCAACTGGGGGGAGGGGGGTGGCCTGTCTTGTGTGTGTTCTGTGTTAAGTTTGCCTGCGATTGTGTAAGTTTTGTAATTGCTCTGCACTTTACCAGGGTCTGCCGTGAAGTGTGATATTGATTAGTGGGTCGGCCCCAGTTCCGCCAAACGCCTTTCCAGAACTGTGCGAGTTGACAGGGAGCGATGTGTTGTCTGTTTGTTTGCTTCTAGCTGCTAAATAAGTGTGCGATTTTTGTGTGGTTTTCACTTTATGGCCTCTTAAGGGGCAATTGCAATAAATCGGCAAAGGGAAAAAAAAGCTGGTTTGGGTTTATTACAATAGCTGTAAGATAAGGGCAGGTCCCTGCCTCACCAAGGCCCATGGCACCAAGGGCATGAGCAGCACACCTCTCTCATTACCACTTAAGCTTCAGATATCTACCCCTTGAGGCCATGTAGCTTCACAGTGCCCCCTTGTGGGCAAAACTGTCAGCCTCACACATTTTACTTGAGTCCCTTTGCGCTTGTCAAGTTTCACCTCTCAGAAGAAAGATTTCACGTGGATAAGTTGTCATTAGGAAGCAAATTAAATATCATCTTCTATTACAGGGGTGGCCAACCTTATCCGCCAAGAACCGCAGTGTATGCAAGTTTTTGGGACTAACCTTTAGGTCAGCTGTTCAAACCCAGGTGTGAGGACTCTTCAGCCAATCAGTCCTCTAATCAGTAATCTAATTAGGGAGTTGCAGGGAAAACCCGCATACACTGCGGCTCTTTGCGGATAAGGTTGGCCGCCCCTGTTCCATTTAAGTTGGAATGGATGTGGAAAAAAAACAATATTTTGTCAGAAATAACTTCATATGATACTTATATATTTTATAAACCTGCATGCTAATGATCCGAACCAATAATTTACTGGAATATAATGAGCACTTTAAATTTACATATCTGTGGCATCTTGTAGTATAATTAATTTACAGGGTGCTAATATTGCATTATTGCTGAATTGATCTAGCATTCTTTAGTAAATGAGTGGTGATTATTAATTTATTGTTTTCATTTAATGGCGTCGATGTTTATCTATGCTTACTGTCACTCCGGTTATTTAGTCATTGCCTAGCAAATGGGATAATGGGGGGGGTTATCCGTAAAGATTATTTCATTTTTTTCATAATGTCATGGTTATAGGTTAAAATGAAGCAGTTTCTTCCATTCAATAAGCTGACACTTAAGAACAGGGCATGGATTGGGGTGTGGACAGTAGGGACATGCCCCTGACATCACTGTTTGTGTTTGGAGGGTGGGGAGCTTGGGGCTGATTTAGTCCCTACCAGTGTTGAAACCAAACTTATGTGCTTGCTTTTAGACACAAAACAAAACTTGAAGAATAACATTATAATCCACCACAAGCCATAAAAACAGAGAGAGAGAAAAAACACTTTGCTTTTAGTGTAAAACCACCTCAAGTGCAAATATGCGTTAAAACAAATATATTTTTTAGCTACAAATTCTGTAGAATGATGACTTTGTTTTATGTAATCATCCTTATGTTGTCATTGCTTTTATTGTAATATGGATTTTTCAGGACTGTTCAAATGCCGGAGATTATATACTTATATACATCAAACATTATGATTCTTTTGCTGTATTTTTTTTTAATAAAAATATCCAACATATTCCCCTTTGACACTTTTTTATGTTTTCAAACTTGCTTTTTCCTGAGCTGTTATCCCACACTTATTATGATAAGAACATAAAAAATGTCCAAATGAGAGGTCATTTGGCCCCTTAAGCTTGTTTGGGGAGAACTCAACTAATAGCTTAAAGTTATTAAAATGTAATCTAGCTCTGATTTAAAGGAACCCAGGGTTTTAGCTTGCAATTCACTAACAGGAAATCTATTCCATACTCTACAGGTTGTGCAAAGTGCTTTCTCAAATTCAGTTTAAAATGTCGTCCTAATTTCCACGTATAACAATTCATGTTCTCACAAATTTGTTTCTTCCAAAATAATTTGAATGTGAATTATATAATACTTAGGGCTGACTTCTAATAGTCGAGGATTCGACGATTCGATTCGTAGACGTCTGATTCGACTATGAACCTCATAGT
>JABFDZ020000138.1:3309339-3323879 GCA_019775955.2 Pollimyrus isidori | reverse complement strand
TACTATCCTGCAGATTAGTAATTTCCGCTCTTAAAGCTCTTTTAGAGTTAAAATACTGGAAAAAACTTTTAACATCAATCAGATCTGGGGTTCTGTCATCCCTCATCACTGCCTGTTTGTACCTCTTTCACATCATTCCCTCTTTCCTTTTTACCCGACTTCCTGCACTTCATTTCTCCAGATCCTTTTTATAAATCCTGTGTCCCAGTTTATCCGATTAAGCCCAAAGTGGTCACCCCTGCTTACTGCCTCCTGTTGTTCCCAACAGTCTCGCTGCTGCCAGAACATCCTCCTTTACTTCGATGACAATTCTCAGTGGCCAGCCGTCTACAAGAGACCCGACAAGGTCAGAAGGCAGGGGTGTGGGCTTGCCCTTCCCCTCAATATTAAAGTGTCTCCTGTCCCCTTGTCAGAGGCATCTTTGCATTGTAGAAACCTAGTGGTGCAGGAGAGCGGAAAAAGTGTGTCACTACACAGAGATAAAATAAGAAAACATCCACATGAGATTAAAACAATGTTTAATTACAGGACTGTTACCAGAAAGAGGCAGTTCTCAGGCCAGAAAACAACCAAGTAATCAACCTGAGCACTCACTACACCTGGTCTGGTTGTGTGGTAAGTCCCGAGCGCTCTCTATACCTGGTTGGGCTGTGTGGTAAGTCCTCAGTACTCGCTACACCCAGTCGGGCTGTGTGGTAAGTCCTCAGTACTCGCTACACCCAGTCGGGCTGTGTGGTAAGTCCTGCTTGGTATTTGCAGCTTTACTTTGGTGATTTGGTATGTCACCATGCTCCATGAAGTCTGAAGTGAACCGATGTCTCTATTATCATTTGACTACTGTTGAGGAAAAGGTCAGTGTGAAAGAGAGACTTTCCTTGGGAGCCTTTCAGTGTCACGGACATCCTCTGTGTAGGAGGGGACTCGCTAGGATTCACTGCCTAGACAGCCTGCATCTCTATCTGGCTTGTGGCCTTGGCAAACCCGTATGCCCCTGGTGATGTGCAGCCAGGTGCCTGCCCTGTCTGTCCCTTTGCCAGGTGGAGGGTGAGGCCGGGAATGAAACCCTCAGCTGTGCGGGTGGCCGGAGCTTCCGCAGCGTGCGGGAGAGGTGGTGGTACATCGCGCTTAGCAAATGTGGGGTGAGTACTGGCGGGGTCGCGCGGTATCTGGTTTTGACATCGTGATTGGCTGTATTAAGCCAAGTCCCCCTCCCCCAGAAAGTAAGCGCAGTCTTTCTCCGGGGAGACTCCCTGCACTCATGCCTGCTGGATGTGCCCACTGAAGTGTTCTTCCTCTTAGCCTCTGCCCTCGTTCCCTGGCGACCGTGGCAGTGTTGAGCCCCCTGGGTGTGTTCCAGCGTTGCTGGCAGCACGGAGCGCCTGCCTGCTCACCCAGCGCTGGCCAACGCTGTCGCGACACGCCGACTCTGGCCCGGGCCGCTGTCTGATGGAGTGAAGGGAATGTCCACGTTGCCAGAGTGAACACAGGAGGCTTTTGTTTGTGAAGCAGCAGACTGCAGCAGAGAGGGTGGGCTGTGTGCCTCTTACTGGCACTGACCTCTGTGAATCTCTATATTCTGTAACACTCTGTGTCCCTGCCCTCTGTCTCCATCACCATTCCCTCTTCCTCTCTTTCTCCTTGTCCCTGTATCACTTTCTTCTTCATTCTCCCTTTTCTTCAACTCTCTACATCTTTTTTTCCATCTTCTCTTATTCTTTCTCCGTCTCTTTGCCCATTTTGCCCCCTCCCTCTTTTTCTGTCTCCTTCTTTCTCTCCTTCTTTTCTCTTTTTCTTTTCAATCCTCTCCCTCTGTCCCCTTCCCCATGTTCCTCTCTCTCTCTCTTCCTCTCCCTCTGTCCCCCCCCACAGGGAGATGGACTACAGCTGGAATATGAGATGAAGCTGACCAATGGGCAGTCTTTCTGGACACAGCATTTCTCAGCAGATGAGTTTGGTGAGAAGGATGGGAGGGGCGGAGCACAGGAAGGGCCTGTGAAGGTATCATCCTGTCAGCTAGAGAGGGAGGTCTTATTATTTTAATAAATTTTCCCCTGTTAGGTATCCTGGAGACGGACATCACCTTCCTCGTCATCTTCGCCGTTGTTTTCTCTCTCTCTTGCTACTTCGCTTGTGAGTCTTATGATTATTCCTGACCCATCCTTTCTGCCTGCTCCCCCCTGCCTGAAATGTGATTAAATATTAGTCATCAGTGTTATTATTTACTATTTCATTTTCAATATTGTCAAAGCTAACATTGACATGAAGTGATTCAATGACAAATAACTGTTCTTCAGTGTTATAGTTTTTTTCTAACATGAACTGACACTGCGATATTCTAGCAGCTGTAGATGACAGACACTAACAGCTACTTCAGAGTAAAGGGATTTAAAGAGACTGACTCTGCCCTGGGTCACAGTCATGAATAAAGGAGGGATGATTAAAAGGGATGAATGGAAATCTTCCTCCACTAGACACTCTGAAGGGACGTCAGCTTCTCCACACCACCTACAAGATGTTTATGACGGCGGCTGGAGTGGAAGGTGAGGACCCCCATGTCTCTCAGCGGGGCCGCTTTAGAGGAGCCAGGGGCTCTTTCTCAATACCAAATATTTCTCAACTTGCCTCCTAAGAATGAACTTTGGGGGCAAGGAATCATAGGATTGTTCTTGTTTGCAAGGCTGCAATCGATGTATCCTTGATATGTGGGGCAAGAATAACATCCGACGATTTTTACCATCCTCTGTACTTCTGTTGTTTAGTATTGTAACTGGCCTTCGTTAATGGAAGGTGACTTAAACAGGTACATGGAAAAAAAAAGTAGGGTCAAGTACGCTTGTTAAGAAACACCCAGTGTCTCATTTTCCATGGGCAATCCAAGCTCATCTAGGTGTGTTGCGCTACACTCTAGTGCCCCCTGCTTAGCTTCCAGACGTTAGACAGAGACGGCTTAAAGAGTATGACATGACATGATGAAGAATGTATCGAAAGCTCTCAGTCAATCCTCACTGCTCAATATGTCTCTCAGTCCTTAGCCTCCTGTTCTTCTGCATTTACTGGGGGCTTTATGCCAAAAATGGAGTGGGGAACGGAAGCCTGAAGATACTGGGTGAGTCTGTGAGCCAAGGAAAGTGTGTGTGTGTGAGAGAGAGAGACCTGTTTTCATGGTCCCTGTGTGGTCTTCTAGAGTCACATGCTGTGACCTACTTACTGTAAATTCTCCATGCCTCTCCCTCGTGCTTCTCTCCAGGGAAATTACTATTCTCTGTCAGTTTCCTGGTCTTCCTCCTGATGCTGATTCTGCTGGGAAAAGGATTCACTGTGACCAGGTGAGAACTGGATTACAGTGGGGCTCTCAAGGTCACCCAGAGTTTGTTTTGTTGGGTAACCCATATATTAGTCGCCAGTTAAGCTAACTCTTAAAATCTAATCTTGTTGTCCGGTGTTTGTGTGAACCGACAAATAAACTCAAAAATTTTCCTCAAACAACACACAAGTTTCTAGACCAGTGATTCTCAACTGGTGGGCATGCAGTTAAAAAAAGTGTTGAAGCCAGGGCTTGGCGAATTTTTACTATATATCAATATTTTTTCGAAATGAGATAGGATGACATTACTATTTATATCAATACGCTTTAACTGTGTGTTATAATTAGGGCTTTACTGAATATGTTTAATAGAGTTCAATAGTATCCCTTACTGGTTGTAGATAGAGTAAGAGTTTTGATTGTGACGGTACACAGCATCCTAGAATCCACAGCTAAAATGAAAAAATCCAGTTGGCGGTGCATCACAGGAAAGCTGATGAAAGGAAAAAACGTGAATCATTTACTTGATAATTTAATTTTAAAACATTGTAAAAAGATCATAAAGGTTTCTGATTTTGTAGACTTTTGACATATTGGCTTTAGATTTAGTTTTTTTGTTTATAAACATTTACCTGCTATTATGTAAGGGATAATGTCCAGGCAGCCGGTAGTTATCACAGAAAATATTTTGCGATAACTACCGGTTGCCTGTACATTATCCCGCTTATTACACGGCTACTTGCCACATAAGGAAAAAACTGGACATAAATATGAATTTGAAACATTTTATTGGCATATTTGTTTTAACATTTTTATTTTTCCGCGAAATGATATAGTACCACGTGACTAACATTCAAACATTAGTAACACAATCTATAACATCTACATATGAATATATTATAACGCATGTATTTTATTTATCTACAAGTATTAAATTGCACATTTCCATTAATTGTGAACTGTGGCATTGTAAATGTGGTCCCACATTTAGGGATTTTAAACATACAAGTAGTACCGGCTATGCGTTATTACTTTGGAGTGGTTATTATTCGAAAAGAACGAACCTGCAAATGTCTCAACTGACCAATCAGAATCAAGCATTCTAGAGAGCCGTATAATAAGAGAGTAATATCATAAACTTGGTGGGGAACTTGTTTGCGACATGTTCAAAAGAAATTACATTGTTTGGCAGTGTAACCAAATTAAATTGTTTATATTAATAAACATCGGTAATTTTTCTCATCATGGCAGATTGCGTACAAGAGAAACAACATCATAACCTGTGTAGTAGAGGGGTTCAAACATGCTTTTATAGACATGGGGATTCTGGATTAAATAGAGGTGGTATTAGGCGACAGTCAGTTGTGTCGACATTGAAAATGTCAATATCAATATTTTAAATTGTTTTTTTTATTATTTTAAAAATACCTTTATAATTTCCAAAATGCTTCAATTCACTAGAACAAATGTTCTCCTTTAATATCACTACGTAATTTTGAGAGTAGTTCAAATTACCACTAAAAGGTGGTTTCACACTGTGCAAATTGTGATGGCGTACCACAGCAGCAGTAGTGCTATGCACAAGCACTTATTTAAAGAGTAAATGCACAGGTGCTATTGTGGATGATGGACCACCAGGTTGGGCAAAACAACTCCAAGTGCTGTCTATTCATTGAATAAGGGTTTCTGAATATGTTTATCCCTGCGATGGGCTGGCCCCCCATCCAGGGTTGTTCTCTGCCTTGTGCCCATTGCTTCCGGGATAGGCTCCGGACCCCCCGCAACCCAGTAGGATAAGCGGTTTGGAAAATGGATGGATGGAATATGTTTATCCTAAAATCTTGGCATATTCCACATTGACTGATGGTGCCAGTGTGTGCCTTTGTGCACATTGGACGTCTTGGAACCAGCATTGTCACCATACACCAAGACTGAAACGAAAATGAAAGAAATGATCTGAAGGATTCATGAAAACTATATCTGCAGCAAAAAAAATGAGAAATGATGTGCTGCACTTCAGTAAAAAAGTACCACTACACCTCCTTGTTCAACCCCGAATGTATTAATGGAACAGTGAAGTTTGACCAGGAACACAAAATTGTCTAACATGAAATGAACACAATAAGAGGGTTAACCATGAGGGTACGCCAAACTTATACTAACTTTCAGGCATCACATCTCATTAATATTTTTAGGCATACTAATCTGCTTATTGAATTGTAGCTGAAAATAATGTCTGTATACTGCCAAAAAACCGGGATACATTATGTAAAGCCCTGCAATGGCATACAATTTGTCAATTTAACAGTGAAGTTACCTGGAGCAATATTAATCATTTAGATTAATCGACCAATTAATAAAATAGATTAATCTATCGAAAAATAGTTATTAATGGCAGCCCTAATGTGAACCACTGTTCTAGACAACTTGTGCTATGGAGGGGCAGCCAACTGAATAGTAATATTTCAAAACTCTCTCAGTCCATGTTTCTAAAGCCGGATTTGGTTGCCGAGGCCCCTGCCTGGCCCACACTGCACCCAACGCCCATGCCCCCTATTGCAGGTGGAGGTTCCATAGGAGGGCAGACCCTTCTTCTTCCTTTGGGCCATGCTCGTCCAGGCCCCATGCTTAGAGACCTGGCTACCATGTGCTTACCCCCGCCCCCTTGACTCCAGGGCAGTTCCCTAGTCTTGCCGATCCAGACAGGTCACCTGATCCTTACTGTCAGTCATCATATGGATCACTGTAAATCACTCGTATACCTCATTCCCACCAAACCTGTTCCAGCGCCAGGGCTGGGCTTTTTCCCAATTCAGAATTTGGTGGAATTCTGTGCATTTCCACCACAAAAAATGGCTCTGGGCCAGAAAAAAAAATAGCTCCAACACAGCACTACAGAAAAGCTGGTCTCACAATTTAGAACCATAACATCAGCGATAGTGGGATATGGTATCGTGTCCAAACCTTCCGCATACCCAGAAAATTCAATCCATAACTGATATAGTTTTGTTTGATGTTGCCAGTGCTGGCAGTGAAACAACTTGCCAGCTTATTAGTGGAATAACATTACTGTACATAATATTTTATTCTGTGAAAAATGAAAGATCGATCTGCTGGGCAAATCTAATAATAAATCATAAATGTTGCAGGTCAGAGAACCAAAATATTGTGGCGCTCAAGTGGATGGCATAGTTAAATTTCTTAGCAGTCATTTATTTACTAAGATTCTTAAAAGGACAGCGGTAAAACAGTGAGTCAGAATAAACGCACATGCACAGAATATATATCTTTTAAGATGCCAAAAGTGGGTACAGGGAATAGAGAGACTGAAATGAGTCATATTCTGAAAACTCATTTTTTTCAGTTCAGCAGCTTATCAAAATTTTAAACCCAAAGCAGATTAAATCTAAAAAAGAGATTTTGGATGAATTTTTACTCTCACCTATATAACATTTTGTTATTTTCTGAAACTGGTGGAAATGCAGTGAAAACCTGCATACACTGCGGCTCTTTGCGGATAAGATTGCCCACCCCTGGGCTAACTCCTAATCTTACACTATTGAGAATCAGTACTCACTCAGTTCACATGTAATTCAATGAAGAACTTTCGTTAAATTTGCAACGCTCAGTAAGTCTACAGAACTGCATGGATGTATAAAGAATGCCGTGTACTGAGTGAGTTTTGGAAATGTGCTCTTCAGTTGGACTCAGCTGCTTGGAGGTGTCTCTCTGTTCTGTCTAAATAGCCAGTTCCTTTTCCCTGTCCTCTGTTTGTCTACTGATACTTTCTACTCTGACCTTTAAATGCTTCTGGATTTTATTGCTAGCTGGAAATGCTGTTCTTGTGCATTACTGTTGTTTGAGTTTTATTGGCAAAGACTCTGTATAAAAACATGTCAAACCGAAATCTGTACGATGCTCTGTGCCAGAGCGAGGATCAGCCACAGCGGCTCTGTCAAGCTGTCCATCTACATGACTGTCTACACCATCACCTACGTCATCCTATTCATTTATGAGGCTGAGGTAATCCCGTCCGTGGTGGGGGGCTGGTCCCTGCTAGACAGGGTGGGGGGCACATTACAGGCTGGTCTCTCTGCCCATGGTGGGTACATTAGGGGCTGGTCCCTGCTGGCATGCATGGGGGGGCACACATTAGGGGCCGGTCTCTGCTGGGGGGTGCGGGGGGCTGGTTCCGCCCAGGCGAGGGTGTTCCGTCTTTGGCCAGGACGCAAGTCCTTGCCCTGGGAATGCACATAGGCCTGCTCCCCGGTTCCGTGCACCAGTACAGCAACCCCCCGTCAGCCAGTACCTGCTCGCTGAAGCAGCTCTCTGTCTCCGCAGTTCTTTGACCCGGGCTGGGTTCTGTATGCATACGACAGCCCGGCCGGCTACGGCCTGATGGGCCTGCAGCTGCTGGCCTACGTGTGGTTCTGTTACGCCGTGCTGGTGTCCCTCAAGCACTACCCCGAGAAGCAGCCCTTCTACATCCCGTTCTTCACTGCATACACGCTCTGGTGAGACGCACCATCCCACCACCCTGAGAGCTCAGTTCTGAGTGGGGGCTGCGCTTGTGGATGCTGACCTGGAGGGGGCGCTCTTTCGCACTTGCAGACACACCAGGCCTAAATGGGCAGCACTTTGCCTGGTTTAGCTTGAATTTCGCAGCCCTGCAACAGGTGTGTGCTGTCCTGAGCCGGCAGGTGGGCTCGCCGGTTGCACAGTTGCGCCTCCCTCACTGGGGCCTCTTGTCTCCCTCACCACACTGCAGGTTCTTTGCGGTGCCTGTGACTGCTCTGATCGCCAACTTTGGGATTCCACGCTGGGCACGGGAGAAGATCGTCAACGGCATCCAACTTGGCATCCATCTCTACGCCCACATTGTATTTCTTGTCAGTATGATTCCTCACTGTATATGTTTAGAGACATGTTGCATCTGTTAGCTTGGATTTCTGTCTTACGCTCAATATCTTTCATATTCACATATTAAAAATTAGCATGATACAGTGATGCCTGCGGTTCACAAACAGTCTATTCCAGGAAAGTGGTCGTGACCAATTTGTATGTGAAGCAGTGTAATTTTTCCTGTAAGAAAGCATTGAAATTTGATTAATTTGTTCACAAGAGAGCAAAATAATAATTTTTGTTAATTGATTTTCTGGTCGGACCGAGGCATCGCAGGAACAGAGAGAGACATGGAGACTTGCTTGCTGGGGAAATCACGTTCTTTATTAACAGTCCTTGACCCTTGTATTGTTGTTAATGTTTCCCGTTTCTTGTGTGTACCCAGTACGTAAACCTTCCACCTTGTGTGCACCTTGCAGTTCGGCGCCTGACAACCTTGTGTTTCCCATCTGTGTATTTGGGTTTGGTGCTCGTTGGTTGCCTGTTGTCGTCCTTCTATTTACAGTTGCACGCGGGGCATGATGGGATTAGACTTGTATAAAAATGGAATTTGGTTGGGGAATCTGTCCCGTCGACCAAATTTTGTACGCAAACCAATGCATTTTTTCACAAAATTTTTCGTTGCAAACCAAATTGTTTGTAGCCCACAGCGTTCGTCAACCACAGGCAACACTGTATAAAAATATTTTCATAGCAGTACAGAACTGGCTATGGGAAGTGGATGGATGAGTGGATGGATAAAATCTTGGATTTTTCTGTGTATATTTGGCATTTTCCATACACACTCTTCTTCTGTGTTCCCAAGGCTATCACACGTCCATCGGCTGCCAATAAGAACTTCCCATACCATGTCCGCACTTCCCAGATTGGGATCCTGCTCTCCAGTCCAGACGGCATGGGAAGCGAGGGCTTCCCGCACCATGCCTACGGGAACAGCTCCTATCTGGGAGACTCGCAGCCAAACTTCACAGAGCTCTTCTCCATCCATTCGGTAAGCATTGGGAGTTCAAAGGGTAGGGCAGGAGACGGGGATCGGTAAGCGATGGGGAGGCAGGGAGATGGGGGACCGGTATGCGATGGGGAGGCAGGGAGATGGGGGACCGGTATGCGATGGGGAGGCAGGGAGATGGGGGACCGGTAAGTGATGGGGAGGCACGGATATGGGGGACCGGTATGCGATGGTGAGGCAGGGAGATTTTAACAGAAGGTGGGCTTGGTGTTTTTAAAGCCAGTTTTTAAAGGAATAATTTTAAAACCAGTATCAATTATGCAGGGTTCGGTCAAGTCAGTGGAAGAGACGGTGACCCAGAAGGTTCAAGCTGTACGAAGGAATAGCGAACGTAAAATCATCACCACGACAGCCGATTTATCGTCCTTCCTGCCCCCCCCCAGTGCCCCCACGTGTTCCCATTAGGTCCCCGCCACCCCCCAGGTTCTCCCCTCACTTCCCGGAGTATTTCAGCATGCAAGGTGGAGGTGGGCTGAGCACAATGGCATGAAACAGAGGGGCAGGGGGGTAAGAGAATCAGGGTAAAACAAAATCAAACTAGAGAAGCTGTATATAAAAACAAAAAGTTAGCGAGATAGAGAAAATGGATTACAGTCCAGTAGGGTAACAGAGAGATTTAAGCAGTAAAAAGGTAAGAAGTAAAAAACGACAGTGACGAGAAGCATTTCGTAAAATACTAAAAAAAAGCAATAATTATTTTTCTTTATGAGCAGACAGCAGTTTGAATGGATGCAGTGATATGAAGCAAAAGCCGTAGGAGAAGTGGGGCAGAGAGGGATTTAGAGATGAGCCTTTAACGTAGGGGTGAGGGGTGAAGCAAACGACTGCATGAACACTTTTAAAAAGTATTTGATATTCTGATGGAAACATGAGACATTAAAAAGCATAAAAGATGTAAATACTTGTAACCAATACCGAAGTGAATAGTGCCAGGCTGTCGAGCACAAAACATTTTCATTTTATTTCACTGCGTACAAAAATGATGTCTAGAACATCCACATGCCATTGACACCAGTGACTTTCGGGCAGCATATATGCCATACAGGATATGTATATATGCCGTGTAGTGTATATATATGACATACAGTATATGTATACATGCTGTCTAGTGTGTGTATATATATATATATATGTGTGTGTATATATATATATATATGTGTGTGTATGTATAGATGCCATGTATTTTTTATACACACACACACCATGTGTATATGCCATGTGTATCAGGCATATTTAGCCAGTTTGTTTTCCTCTGTGGCATTTTTGTTTTGCATTTATTAACTTACCTGGGATGTTAATGTGTGCAATATGTCCAGTACACTGTGGGTGTCTACACAATGTTTGCATGGTTTGCATTGTCCGTTGTCCCAGTTCTGGCATTTAATTTTTTTTGGTATGGTAGCCATTGATAAGAGTGTCTGATCCCTAAATGTAATGTTTGGAATGAGATTACCGGTAATTTCCATTTCATTTTCAACTAAAAGCTGTTACTTTATAGCTTTATTGTATTCACTGGGCTACTTTCCACAGGAAAGCTTTTAAGGTTTTTTTTAATATGTATGATATGTTCATAGACATAGATACATACTGCTTACTTTAGATACACCTAAATTTATCTGGAGGGTGGTGGTAATTAATTCAATTTATGTTTAACATAAAATTAAATCTGCTTTCAGGCTTCAGTTCATTGCATAAGGGAAGGATAGGATTTGTTCATTATGAAAATAAGTTAGTGTAAAAATAGCATCCATTAATATAATAAAAAAAACCATCCAGTTAAATCTGTACAACTTAAGTTTAAAGGGGTTGCAAATTATTGAATGTTCCTGTTGTATTTTTGGTTTATATTAACACTGCATGGAGCACTTTAAAAGTCTGTTTTTCACCTTCTACTACTCATGGTAAAATATGCCAATGCAACTATAGTGTAAAGAATCCTATTCTATATGTATATTCAGTGTTCTGGGTAAAAGAGTATTTGAATATACACTGCCTGTATATAGTCATACTATGGCAACTGATGTATTTAACACATTTTCAAGGAGAATTTATATTTACATGGCATTTGCAACTCCCCTAAGGACAGCTGATATTTTTCTACATTTCACAAATTCCAGACATGGTTCATTCACACTGGTTATAGAGTGTAGACAGAATGAGGAAAATTATTTGTACATAATATATTTGTAGGAAAAAAATATTTGGTATTTTAGACATGAATCATACTTGAATTTGTGTACTAAGTTCTAGTTTAGACTGTCTGTGTTTGCATTACTGGTAACCGCAATCATCCACGGTCATCCAAGAGCAGCTTTGCTGCCTTGCGGTAAGCTGTGTGACAGCAACAATAGCCAACAAGACTACTAAATGACCAGTTAACACCAAATGATGGAGCCCCGCAGCGATAAACTGATCTTCACTAAGAGCTCCCACGAGCTGACACCCTGGCAGATGTGGATTACAGACCTGCTCGCCGATGGACTTCCTCCCAGAGTGAGGCGGGAAGCAGAGAGCACACTGGCAGGTCACTCTTCACAGTGAGGACTTTGTGTCAAATTAGACACTGATTTGGACCAGATGTACTTTTGCCAAATTAAAAATGTTTTTTTTCTTTTTAAGAGCTGGTGTCAGTCTTGCTCCTTTTGGAGAATAGAAATATTTTGTCCATAAGACCTGGCATGGTTAGTAACTAGTAGTGTAGTACTTTTTCTACTGCACCTGTGACAGTGAGAACTATGATTGATTTACATTAGAGATTATACCCTTTGGGGATTCGCAATATCTGTTGGTTACAGATACAAGAACAAATCCAGTGTCACACAAATATAATTTTAACTTATTGTACAAATTAGATTATATAACAATAATATGCCTAAAATCCATAAATTTAAAGTAATCATATAGTATAGGCACAATTTATTAGTATTGCAGTCTCATAAGTTTACTAAGGTACACATCTACAGGCACAACACCTGATGTTGTGCTCAATGGTAAGCTTAATGACCGATCTAGGCTAAGACACAAATTCTGAATCTGGGGGAAAAGAAAACACACATATGATTTTAACAGTGGCAAAAACTGGATTTACAAATGTATTACAAATATCTAACAAATGTCTAGTAGTAATGTTTTCCCCCAGGGACTCAGGTCGTCTTCCCTGCCATCTGCTGGGCTTTTTCCTCTTTGTATCCCTTGAGAAGCTGGTTGAGTAACGTGTGTTCGCTGTCCCGTTTGACCGTGAAGAGAGGTGGGTAGGGGTGACCCTTGTACTCCAGAACCGCCATGGCTGCTCGGTCCAGGTTTTCGCGGTTGGGTATACGAGCCATGCGTGTGTAATCGCCCTTATGATCCTTAAATCTCGGCGCCAGGACTTTGAAAACCTTAGGGATCAAGTCTTTTTCCTAGATAGACAGATGTCAAGTGTTAACATAGCGCGAAAGCACAGATGCACGCAGCAAGGTACATAATGCATTACACAAATATTAACCGAGATCATGCAAACATTACAAACGTATCTGCAATACCGTCATCCAGAAGCTTGCCATTTTCATTGCCTTTTCATCAGTATCTCCCCTCTTAGCGTAGTCGATCAACTGGAAATGACAGTTGTGTAACAATGCGAACAGTGTAAGTATAAGAATACTATAAGAAACGTATGTAACTATGCTAAACAGGAAAACATACTTGCAAATACAAAACTCAGTAAGAATATAATTCTAGTAATATACTATGCGGTAGAGGCCAAGGCGACCCGATGATCTTCATGAATGGCTCGTTGAGTTTTACCTTCTCGGCATAGAACCGAACCTCGTCGGCTCGAGCTCGGGTCGTCTCGATTCTCTCATGTCGGATCAGACCCGTTAGGATGTTCCGAAGCATGTTGATTCGGGACAATGAGCCCAAACCCATCCGTCGTGCCACCCGACCATGAGAGATCAACGTCGTTAGAGTTAGTCGCATTTTGCTGGTGATCGCGTTAACTTCTCTATAACAACTGTGTGATATCTTTCAATAATTCAGAAAGGAACAACACGAATGAGTTACACCTCAGTTCAGAAAACAATGTGCTCCTACTTCTCACAGCAGTATGACATTGTCAGTGCTGCGTTTTGTTTCTTCCGTGCAGACAATTATTCCGCATAGGCAAGAGAAATAAAGTTCCGCTTTAAGAACGGCGCTTGGAAAGCCGTGTTCCCGCAATAAATATCCATGTTACTTTAAAAATAAAAACTATATAACATGAATTTGCTAATAATGAATACTATAATAGTTCAAATAAAATAATATGTAGGTTTAAAAATAGGAAATGCAGCTGCACTGTATTTGAAATAAATAAATAATAATAATATAATTGCTGCGAGGAAGGAACCAACCAACCACTGCAGGGTGCATAAATTACAGTCAGTTTAGCCACACCAATGCACTTAAGTTGCAAGTTGTTGAATGTTTGAATGTAATCGGAAAATCCGCCGTAAAAACAGGTACACATGGGGTGACCACGCAAACTCCACACATACAAAGCGGCGAAAGCGCTATACCACTGTTCCACGTACTATACCGCTCTTCAGGCTTGATCGATGTGCGATGCTATACCAACATGGTGTTTGGTGACATTGCAAGTACAACAATAGTCTGCTGATCTTAAACCATCAATTAGTTGCGCTACCTATCTGACTGGAATTGTTGGTAATAAGTTCTGTACAGTTAATTTTCAATTATCGAAAAAATAAATAAATATCGCAATGTGAACTTTTCTCAATATCTTTCAGCCCTAAAGCACATAATACGGTATAATAATTAAAGAAGATAAATAAATAAAGAATAATAAATATTATATGGTTGTTATGTACAGTATTATGGGACATCGCTTTCAAACTATTATTTTAATATACAGGGATCGCAGAAAGTAAATTAACCAAAATTATTTAAGCTATCGTCAGGCCAAAGGCTAGGCTACTCTGAAAAGTGACGTAATTTCTCCTAGGAAGAATGATGATGTGGATATCTGAAATGACAATTGTGGGTAGGAAGAATGTCATTGTGGATATCTGAAATGCTCTTTTTGACTAGGATAATAGAATTACGGATATCTGCAATACATATCCAGTCTATCGATTAAATGTAAAAACCCAGATGTCTTATTTTGAGAGCTATTTGCATTGCAGTCGTTCTATCATATGGTGATATCTCAGTTCTGCTTTGCAATGCTCACAGACGACTGCTTTTTTTTCAGTGAAGTGCAGCATATCTAGGGTTACCACTTTTACTACATAAAAATAAGGGACGCATACTGCAGGGGGCCACGTCCCTTGGGGGCCAAGACCA
>JABFDZ020000138.1:3277333-3288596 GCA_019775955.2 Pollimyrus isidori | reverse complement strand
CGGTAGATTAAAATCACCCATAACTACCACATAATTTTTATTGCTCATAATCCTGATATCACTGTATAACAATCTGCTTTCCTCAGCAGTTACATTAGGTGCTCTGTAGCAAACACCGACAATCAGGCTATTTGAGTTTCTAGCATCTAATTTTACCCATATAGCTTCCGTAGTTTTACTTATATCAATAAGCTCCCTTGCCTGCAAGTTTTCCTTTACATATACTGCAACGCCACCTCCACCTTATCAGATATACTTCTCCAACATATCATCCTCCTCCCAATATCCCGGTATGATGGTACGCTTGTGTCATATAGTTGTGGACACTCCGACACGCACAAAATCTGCTGCTCCTCCATTTCAATATCTTTGCCTGTTTTAGTGCCTTGTTTCTATTGATCGCGGAATGATGCGTCACAGCACGCAGCGGTCAAAGTTCAACAAAATTCAACTTTGACCCCGGTGCTGGCACAAGCTCCCTGAGCGGCGCGTGGCACCACATTGGCGCTGCGTTTGCGCTTTGCTCGCCGCAGCGCGAAACCGTTTATGCTGCGCAAGCCATAGGAAATAATGGGTAACAGAGCGCAACACACTGTGTACCGCGTTTGGTTTGTGAAGGGCTTTAGAGCGGAGGGCCGGCTGAGCCAACAGCCTCATGAGGGAGGAGCGGAAATTCTCACAGCCACACTCTGCTCACATGCTCTAATCCAGACCCATTTCCACTGGTATATACCATCAAGCACCCAGGCATGCAGTCAGGTTTTTAAACATTTGTGAAAGAATGGGTCACTCTGAAGACTTCAGTGATTAAGCCTGGTGTTGTCATAGGATGCCACCTTTGCCATTAGTCAGTTTGTGAAATTTCTTCCCTGTTAGATATTCCATGACTAGACACCATCAACAACAGAAACTCTCATAAGTGGTAGACCATGTAAAGTAACAGAGCAGGGTGACCTCAGACTCAATAAGTGCAGATTTCCCAAACTTCCTCTGGCATTAACCCCACTGGGCTCTGGCATTCTATGGAGTGATGAATCACGCTTCTCTGTTTGGCAGCCTTATGGATGAGTCTGGGTTTGGTAGATGCCAGGAGAACATTACCTACCTGACTGCATTGTGTCAACTGTAAAGTTTGGCTGAGGTTGGATAATGGTATGAGGTTGTTTTCCAGGGGTTGGGCTGGGTCCTTTAGCTCTGGTTAAGAGAACTCTTAATGCTTCAGCATACCAAAACATTTATGCCTATTCTATGCTTCCAACTTTGTGGGAACAGTTTCGGGAAGGCCCTTTTGGATGAATGGGAAAAAAGTCCCACAGACACACTCCAAAATCTTATGCGAAGCCTTTCCAGAAGAGTGCCAACTGTTACAGATGCAAGGGGGGACCAGCCTATGTCAAAAACAGCTGTTTATTCACATGGTAAAAACAATCTAAAAACCAGATTCAAGGAGCAAAAGATGATTTATTCAGTTGGTGACACTTTGATCAGTGGAAAGTATTACCAAAACAAAATTTTCAATAATCGGAGTAAGTGGAGAGTATTTCATGGATCCAGGGCAGCAAGGCGCAGACCTTGGTATAGACACCAGGGTGATCAGGCTGAGCGCAGCCATATCCCCATGACACGATGCCCTGCAGCACACCACCGCACACAAGAGGGCCACCAGAGTCACCCTGCAGGGCGACAAACAACAGAGAATGAGAATTGTGTGTCGTACAGATTAACCTCCCATAAAATAGCCTCCTCACCAACCACACTGACAGTATACAGCAAACTAGATAGTGAGATGCCAGCTGTCCCGTACCTGGCAGGCATCCTTTCCGCCTTCCAAGTAGCCAGCACACAGCATGTTGCTGGTGATCTGGCCTGGGTATGAGTCCTCACACACTTGCTGGGACAGGATGGGTACATCCACACACTGAAGGTTGAAGGGGTTAAATACTACAGGGGGAGGACAGGGTGTACAGAGGACGGAGGGTGAGTCTTATACCTGGCCAAAATAAAAATAAATACATAAATAGAAAGTCTGTGATAGGCTGGTGCACCATCCTGGGAGATCCACCGCATTGTGTGGGTAATTTCCAGCATAGACATTTGTGACCCTGAATAGGACAAGAATATCTTTAGAATAGGACAAGCGGGTATAGAAATAGATGGATCAAAAAATCTAATAATGCCCCCTGAATGAATAGAAGGATGGATGGATAGATAAAGTCAAATAATGCCCCTTCTGGCTGTAGAGTATATTTAATTGCTCTGTTCACAAGACTATAAAAACGTAGAAGGTATAATTGACAAGAAAAAGTTTTAAGTCCAGCCCTGAAGTACTGAAGTACCAAAAGTATGGTACCTGCTGCAGTGAGTTCTGCTTTTGATTAGTCTCTATATTATTGATAAATGCATGTAGCACAATCTGTGTATAACAGGCACTTCACAAATGTGTTTTATTATCCACACCCAAATCTCTCAATTTGTGTCTTGTCACTCAGTGGCATCGTTAGGCCTATTTTAGGGTGGCTGAAGCCTCGCTAAAATATTCTTAAGCCCCCCTAAATAATTTGGTGTTTTTTTTTTTTTTTTTACAAAAATTGCCAAAAGATTCAATATAAAGACGCAGGAATATGAGTTTAAATAAATAATAATATAGACCTGTCACTATTCACTTGAATATGATCATAAATCTGTTGGTTCATTTCACTTTACAAGTGTTAAGGTAGTGTCTGAATCCAATTTGGTCCAGTTATTCGCAGGGAACGCCCACATTACTGAAAATTCAGTCTACGTTTTCACTACTCGTTTATACTCCGCTGCATCTACACCTGCAGACACACTAGCGTACATGCTGCACATAGTAAGACAACATGCTTATACGCAAATTTTTCATGAAAGTACGTCTTCATCATTGCTGGTAATAACAATTAGTTAGCTCTAGCTAACAGCAGAGAGTCCCAGATAAGTAACCCATGGGGTCGGCGGTGCCGAAATTTTGCAGAACCGTTTAAATACCTCTGCGAGTTTTTTTTCATATACACATTTTAAAAACACCATCAGAACCCTTGGAGACCGTCATTTTCAAATATACATACGTAGAAACTAAATATATTTTTACAGCCGTGTGATACGAATAGAAAGAACAAGAGTGACTGACTTAAGCATCTGCGGCTCGAAGCAGCAATGATCACCTTCCCACTTGCAAATCGCTGATGATAATAACATGATAATCCGACAATTAGTGAAGCATAAAACGGACCGAAATAAAACAACAAATCTATTGGTGGCCTAAGATGTTTAATCTGTCCAAAAAAGTTGAAAAGCAATTTCTCAGTCTTTGCTTTCTGTTTGTGAAATTTTTGAGCTCATGCGCTACGTTTCTTCATGTCGTGTGCATTTCTTGGGGGCTAAGCTGCCCTGTCCTTAAAATCTAGTGATGCCCTTGCTTGTCACTTTTAATTTGAAAAATGATTAATAGTTTGTGCAGATAACACACAAAATGCGCTGCGGCAGCAAATGAATTAGGCCTATCTGGCTGCAGCTGGTATTCTGTTTACCTTCATTCACTTAAACTGAACAGAATTTGAGAACATGGTTGAACGTGGTGTATGGAAGTTGTAGTTGAACTGAAATTATCTCATTTCAATTCTGTAGTGCCGGAGCAGCTTGGATACAGTAAGTAGCCAAGTGTGTGTCATCATAAATACTTGTAATGTATTTCCTATTGTGACATGTGACTTTGCCCATGTTATACCTGAACCCTGTCCGATTCTCACGTGTCTTTAGCCATTTTAGAATGTGCCTTATAGTCTAGCCAGACCTGCCTGTGTTTTGTGGAATATGTTTGGTTTGGTAGTTGTAGGCGTGTATTAATCGTTTTGAGTGCTGAATAGATGACACCACAGTAGTTAGATAAATGTTCGTTGTTATTTATGTTGGTGGTTGATTTTGTGGAGTCCATTTAGACGGACTGCTGAATTTGAAAATAGGTAGGCCTATGTGTAATAGGCAACAAACTCAGTATTACACATCCATTCTACACACTTCCAATTCAGGATAGCAGTGGGACTGGAATATATGCCAGGAATTCCGGCACTACTAGGCATTCAAATTCTATTAATATTGTAATGCAAATAATTATGAACGTTCCTTAGAATTCACTTGTCATCATTTCAATAATTTAAGGTGCTAGCAGCAGTTAGACAACACAGAATAGACAACACAAGCCAAGTGCAGCCTCACCCTCGTCAGAGTAGATGTTCCCCCAGCCGGACACCACACACATTTGCCCTGTGATTGGGCAGCTCTGGGGCAGGGTCACTGGCATCACAAACTCATTGATGGTGACAGGATGGGCCAGCTTCATCAGCATGATGTCATAATCTAGTGTCTTGTAGTCATATTTATCATGCCAGTAAATGGCATTGACTGCCATGTACTGCTCTGTCCCCTCATACTCCCAGATGTGGTGGTCACCTAGGATGGCGATCTGGGAAAAAGGACTAATACAGGGGAATTAATTGGCAGGTTGCTTAGAAAAGATTAGTAGAAATTCATTAATTTTAATGGTGTAGTACTCACTTCATCCAGCAGTGGGCTGCAGAGATGATCCATTGGTCATTTATGAGGGAGCCGCCACAGAAGTGATATCCGATGTTAATGGACACCTGCCAGGGCTGTGAATGGACTGGGCACTCATAACCCCCAACTATCTTTTCGCTCAGGGGGCTTGCAGCTTAAAGCAGGAAACATAGAACATGTACTTCATTGCAGGAACAGAACCCCAGTTTGTCCTCCCTGTTCATTTTGATGTATGCCACTATTGTATACGTGCAATCTTTATAACTTTGTCTTGTGTGCTGTACCTTTTTGACTATGTGTAGGTGTATTATATGAGCAATATATCTGGGCTTTCAATGGCTTAGTTTCTGAGTAGGTGTTACCTGGTATAATGAACAGCACAAGTACAATGAGTATAGTCATGTTTCCACCTGCAGTCTTCGCAGTCGGCTGCAGTCCTCTGCTGTATTTATAGCTGTGTTTATCTGTTGTCATCTGGTTGTCTCCCCGCAAGTCTCTCAAGTTTGTTACTGTTTAATGGTAAATTCACTTGGTGTGACACCTCGCATGCAATGCGAATTCACATGCTGTGAGTGTATTTGGTACCTCCTGCTGGTCCTTGATGTTTTTTTTAGAGGTAGTGTTATTAGTGCTGTTCAGACTACATACAGTAATACTTTACTGTTTTTTCATCTGAGTTTAGGCAGTCACTCAGAAATATATTTACTTATATATTCAAGTTCAAGTTGTTCTACATTTTCCCCTGATAATTATCAGGAGACTCACAGAGGTTTCACAGATGATTCTGGTCCTTGTGAACTATTTCCAACTCTTTCCATTTGTCCAACCACAAATAATCCACCAGGTTTTTTTTTGTATAAAAAAATCTGCAAGCATCAAAAATTTTCAGATCGTTTTCCCTGCAATTCCGGTGACAGTTATAGCAAGATTTACTCCCCCCACACCCCACCATGCCACTTGCACTGCTTCAAGGACATTCGCAATGGCAGCGGACATTTGTGTACATTGATAGAAAAATAATTAGCCAGGGTTTCCTTGAAAAGTTCAACCTGGCCAGCTGAAAATATATTTTGGACAAAATCGCCACTTGACCATGTCATTGCATTTGGACAAAATATTAGCTCACCCTACAGCCGCAGCTCAGCCCTCAGTAAAGAAACAGCGTTTACCTTACGCTTAAGCACTAGCATACACTCCTGCCTACCACTGAGTTAGAAGATGCTTTTATCCAAATTGAACATATTACAAATTTATCATACCAAACTGTTACCTGACGGAATATTTTATTTTTGTCCTGTTTTCATTGATTTCCTGGGTTGTTCACATAAACTCTCTTCACGTTCTTTAAACTTCATTCAATACAGGGTGGCTGAGCCTATTCTAGGAGGCACATGGCACAAGGTGGGCAGTGAACTGCCGAAGACATTTGAATAGATCATGAACCTGACATACAAATGTTTTTTGATGATTCGGCCATTGTGGAATGTCTTGAGAACAACAAAGAGAGGGTTAGGACTGGTTCTAGGGTAACCGCCTCCAGCTCAGTCCTAATAAAGCCAAGAGGCTGGTGGTGGATTTTCACAGGACTTTTCAGAATCCAGTCAACCTGGTGACTTTCCAGGGAGTTGATATTGAGGCTGTCAGGTCTTGTAAGTATGTAGGTGTTTACCTGAACAACAAACTGGACTGGATTGACAACACCAACACGTTTTACAGAAGGACCAAAGCAGGCTCTACCTCTCTTTTGGAGTCCAAGATGCATTCCTGAAGAACTCAGTAATTGCATCAGCAGTCCAATATGGAATTACATGCTGGAGCAAAGGTGGATTTGTGGAGGACCGGACGAGGCTGGACAAGCTGATCAGGAAGGCAGGCCTTTTACTGTGGTGTCCTCTATACCAAATTGAGGAGGTGGGGGAGAGATCCTTGCTAAACTCTCAGCTGTTATGGACAATCCAGACCACGTCTTACAGGACATCCTGGGGGGACTGAGTAGCACCTTCTGTGGCAGATTGCTACAGCCATGATGCCTTAAGGGACATTACTGAGGTCCTGTATTGCATCTGCCATCAGACTCTACAACAGCCACTGCTTTCAGTAGGATTGGGACTCACTGTGTCATTATATTACATTACGCTACAAAGTATGTGCAATACCTGCAAACAATTGCACATATATGTGCAATTTCAGAATCCAGTGTACAGTCAAATGACAGGTCTTGTACAGTTTTGCAGTTTTGCACTAGACCAGAGGTCGGCAACCTTTTTAAAGTAAAGAGCCATTTTATCCTAAATGTCTGACCCAAGATTTACAAAAAGATTTACAAATTGGATAGAGAAGAGGGCTTGAGATACGATTTTTAATGTAATATTAGTATATATGAATTTAACACAAAAACAAAATTTCTAGTACTTACAAAACATATAGAAACACAATTTAGAGTTTTAAATTACTCAGAACTGTAACAGTACAAAGGTGACTAATAGCACAATATTGTTCCGTTCTGTACCAGTAGTTTTCACCCTTACCCCTTCGTTCTTGAGTAAAGTATGTTTGGCTCTGCAGTCATCTGGCCTTCACTCTCCACTTCACTACTTGTAACTATGCTGACCCAGCAGTGCAAAAAGTACTCATCAGTCCGAACTAAGCTGGCTATAATATATAAATCGGAAAAATATAATAATTTTATGAAGACCTGGATTTACTACAAATAGTATATGAAATAATTAGGAATCTCAATAAACTTTGAAGCCTACATCGAAACTCGGACACTGAAGAAAACTCCGGAAAGCATATCATTTGACCAAAGACATAATCTCACCATAAAAAATCACTTTGAGGAAGATGTAAATTATGCGGTTAAGATATCACAGGAGTGTGCAACAAGCTGTCTCATTCACATATAATTAAAGAAATACCTAAATGAAAAATAACATTATTAACCCATAAATAAATCATTTATATTCATCAAAGTATTATCATAATCTGTTTGGACATGAAAATGTGAATGTGTGCATGGTTCTGAGAAGAGCCGCAGCTGGCAGAGCTGCCCCTGGCCCCGAGCCGCGCCTTGCCCACTCCTGCACTACACAAATAGTTTTTCTATTCAGGTTTATGGGTTCTCTACAAATACGACCTATTGCTTTTAGTTATTTTTTGTGCTAATTTTACCGGTAATTTATTATTGGCCATGTTATAAACTATAACTGTTGTAAATCACTGTGTCTGTAACACCTAGATTTCCTCTTGTGGGGTAAATAAAGTCAATCTTTTTCTGTTCTTATTGTCATGCACTGTGTCATAGAGCTGCTACAGCTTTGCTCTCATAGTGTTTCTGTGTGTGTGTGCGTGTGTGTGTGTGTCTGGGAAAACCTCCATCTTCTCGCCTAGCTATCTTTCTGTGGGTGTATGTCCTTGTGTAACACACGGCACCAGCCCCACACTTTGGAGGCTCTTCGGCTGCACCAGCCATTAACCATTAACCTGAGACAGTGTGCATGTGCGTGAGCGAGGGAGGCGCACACAGCATATACTGTATATATATTGCTATGACGTGTGATGCAGTCGGCTTTCACTGGACACCATGAGGCTGCTGGTGTTGCTTGTGTGTGTGGGAGCTGCTGGTAACAGAAATGCTTATAGACCAGAATAATGGCTTATTATTCTAAATGCCGCAGGAGATGGTGCTTATTCGTTAGACTGTCCACCGTGAATCACTTAAATGCTTATTACAGTAATAAGGCAACATGCACTAGCCGTAGTGATAAATATATGCTTAAATGATGTTTTTGTGATACAGGTTGATCACCATGGAGACTGGCAGCTCCACGTTCCCACTCATGCAGTGTCTCATGTTTCAGGGGCGGTGCCTCGAGAGGATGGCAGGATCATTGGGGGGTACGAGTGCATTCCAAATTCCAGGCCCTGGATGGCCTCACTGAACTATGGCTACCACTTCTGCGGGGCGGTGCTCATAAATGATCAGTGGCTGCTCTCTGTTGCTCACTGCTGGTACAAGTTAGTATCATTTGAAATTGGAATTTGTTCTGTTTAGATGTTCAAATCTGTGCTTTTGGTCATTGCTGCTGTTAGGTATTATATGTATCTTCATTCATAAAGTTTTCTGATATATATAGATTATATATTTTGTAGATAGTAATTGTAATTGTATGTGAAGCATTGAAATGACAGCATACTGAAAGTGTAATAAAACTCTAGCTTTTAAAAAGCTAATTAAAAGTATGTACCCTGACTCATTTCAGCCCTTATGCCATGCAAATCATGCTCGGAGAGCATGACCTGCGAGTGTTCGAGGGCACTGAGCAGCTCATGAAGACTGACACCATTATCTGGCACCCAAGGCGAGCACATTCGATGCCAGCCCTTGCTCTTGTACTGCACGGTCATCCAAACCACTGCCAATCACTAATGTTAACTGTAAATTCTCTGAATCCCCTTGTCAACCAATGGTACACTCTAGCTACGACTACCAGACTCTGGACTACGATATCATGATGATCAAGCTGTTTCATCCAATAACCATCACTGATTCTGTGATGCCCATCTCACTACCGTCGGGCTGCCTGTATGCAGGTGCAATGTGCTCTGTGTCAGGGTGGGGTGACAACGATTCAGAGGCCGGTGAGCAAACGGAGCACTCAACCCCCAGTGTCTCACTCTTTACTTGTGACGTGGTCCCGTTTACATTTATTTACAGATTTACTCTTAGACTGTACTTTTGTTGAGAAATTAACCCATTAACATTTATGTACAGAGATTCATTCTTTGACTTAGTGCCTTTTGTTATGAAGTGATGCCATTTACAGGTCGTCGTCAACTTACGACCATGATTGGTTACGACTGACTGATCGTAACACGATTAGGTCGTAAGTCGCATATGTATAGCCTACTGTACAGTAATGTATTGTTATAAAAATCTTTAAGTCATACCTTATCATAATTTTCTTTGTTCATTATGTATTTTTATACATCATACTTTTCTCTGTTCATTATTGATATACATCATGATTTTCTTGGTTCATCATAGTTATACTGTTACTGGGATAACAGTTAGCGGCTTAGCGCGCGCAGGAATGGTAGTGCTTCCGGGAACTGTTGCGCAAACGTACGCCCAGCTGGGCAACAATTGCGCTGCCAGACATATCAGAGTCGTAAAGTCGTAAAGTCAATTGGTCGTAAATTGGATAGGTCGTAAGTCGGCGAGGACCTGTACATTTATGTATGGAGATTGACTCTTTTCCTTAGTGCTTCTATTGTGAAGTAGTTCTTTTTAGATATATGTACCAAGATTTATTCTTTCCCTTCAAGCTTTTGTTGTGAAGTGGTAAATTTAAATTTATGTACCAAGATTCACTCTTTCCCTTTGTGCTTTTTTGATATGGCGCCATTTACATGTATTTACCAAGATTCATTTGTTCCCTTAGTGGTTGCATTTACATCTGTGCTTTGTTGTAACAGCAGTCATATTTTGTTTCAGAGGCAGGCTATTTCTTTAACTAACAAAAAATAAAATAAAATACTGAAGTTCCAGAAACGTACCCAGCTGGTTTGGTATGTTAGGTGCTGAACATTTAGTACTGGTACTCAAAGGTGTCCTAGCTTAACCATTTCAAAACCTCGTCTAAAGTCAATCCAGTTTTTGAAGTAACTATTCAATACACCTATGAATTTGTTGAGTGAACTACTAATCTATCATGTTTGTTTAACCAGTACCTCATAAATGTGTTTAACTAAGTAAATTAATTAAATAAGAGGACTAATGGTGAAATTTAATGAACACATGGAATGGCTGAGGTGTCCCAGAGGAGAGGGCCAGGAATTGAAATGTTCATCTAGCTATCCAATTAGATATCAGTCACTTGTCAAAATGTGTTTCAGTCTGAGCAAATAGATAAATAGCTTTATACATTATTTCCTTTGCCTATTTAAGAGTCTAAAGTAATTAGTGCCAGGACTGTCTCCAGGGGCTGTGTTGGAATCCTCTCACTGTGTTCCTTCCTGTGTCTTTCCCAGCCACTAGCCTGCAATGCCTGGATCTGCCAATTCTGGACAATAAGGACTGCCAGAATTCGTACCCCGGCATGATTACCCGTAACATGCTGTGTGCCGGCTTCATGGATGGGGGCCAAGATGCCTGTAATGTACGTAGGGAACCCTTCAAACCCCATGCCAGTCAGCAATGCTGAGCACCATTTCAGGACCCTTCAAACCCTGCGACAGTCCTGAGGAATATGTCAGGGCCTCCTTAAATGCCATCCCAGTCACCAGTGCTGAGCTACCCCTGAAGTTCCAAAGGTGGTGGACTTCATGGGAAATGTAGTCACTCATTTAATGAGGACACACACAAGGGCAGGACTCACAATGCTCTTGTAACTCGGACTGAAGCTGTCATTGTCCTCTTATGCAGCTTACGAGTTCAGTTAGATAGTCCTGCTCTTATCAGGGCCTCCGTCCACCCATGTCCCTGACTCAGTTGTAAGCTCACTTAGTCTAATTAGACAGAAGGACATCAGTAATGCAGTGTAGATTTACTGCTGTACTTGTTGACAGTCATTATGCTTGCCTTCTTACCCTCTCTTCTGGTCCTTTTCCTTTCTCATAAGAACATAAGAACTATACAAACGAGAGGAGGCCATTCGGCCCATCAAGCTCGCTTGGGGAGAACTTAACT
>JABFDZ020000138.1:3263717-3276163 GCA_019775955.2 Pollimyrus isidori | reverse complement strand
TGCTGTGAAGCACTTTGGTTCAACTTAGGTTGCTGTAAAGTGCTATATAAATAAATGTTGATTGATTGATTGATTGAAAGTAGGGCTAATTAATAGAAATTTTCATTTCAATTATGATTTTGTCTTCCTGTGGTTATCAAAACCAAAATAATCGAGAGAAGATGATTATTGTGCCGCATTTTGTTTCATAATGATACATTTTGTCCTGTGTTTTAAGTCCAGTGCCCATTCCAATCCATTCATATCTGTGCTTAATTTAAATATATTTTGAGTTCAAGGAAATTCACTGTTTAAAAAGGCAAGTTTAAAAAATCACTGCATGCATGCTATTTCCAAATAATTGTGATCTCAGTATTTACCAACATAATCATGATCATGAGTTTTGCCATAATTGAGCAGCCCTACGTGCAAGTGAAGACTGGTTCCACTTTTTGATAGGTTAAGAAATGGATCATCGTTCAAGCATAGTTTCACTGTCATCATGTCTGTTTGGCAGCTCCTTGAAATGTGATTTTTGAAAGAGCAGCCATTTGTGACTGCAGTCTCTGTTCACCAATAGAACTGATGCTCTTAGTCTCATTAATCCTTTTACTTAAGCGTAGATTATGCTTCATTTATCCATGTGCTGTTACAGTTCACAGTGATTTAAAGGGGCAGTTAACCCCCAAAACGGAAAAAACGATGCGTTTTAGGTGGATTTTACAGCTCTCTATCCATTTAGGTTGTTCTACTGGGAGTTCCCTAGTTTTGCAGACGTTATTGCTTTAATAAATTAGTATTTTTATTTGTTAAAATTGTAGGCCTACTATATTGAAGTGAATATAAAATGTTCAGAAAACTAATGAACTACCTATCTAGTAATCCATCAAACAAACCAATGGATTAGCTAAAATAATTTGGCTAGCTTGCAATCCTAGCTCATTTGTACGTCAATCACTGTTGTAGTTAACTCTGCGTCATCACAGAATATACTTATCAACCTCGTGGAATGGTCTTTGTTAATCCGAGGCCCTGTTACAGGTTGCAGGACTAATCTCACAAATTATCTCAACCTCAGCCACTTCTCAGCGTAACTGGTCTCTTGGGAAGTATGCATACAAAAGTCCACACCAGGTTCACCAATGTACTGGTGAAGAAAGCGAAAACTGGGAAATTAGGCAAACCTGGGGCTGTTTGAAACTGACCTCCACTCATCCAGTGCCTCAGCTGAATGTGGCAGTGACTGAGGGCACCAAATCTCAATCTGCTTGATTTGAGTATTTATGACTTTGAGCAGATTCTCCAGGTTACGCAAATTCTGAAATCACCAAGCCTCATGCTTCATGCCATGTATTTGCATTCAGTTATATTAGCAGGGGAATGTTTAGATTTAATTGAACACAAGCATCTCCTTTCTGTTGTATGCATAGTGTTTGACAACTGTACATACGCAGGAAAATGTAAATTCCCATGGAAAGTTTCCTCTGAAAATTCCGACTAAGTTCCCTGCATTTAGCAAGAATTTTCCATCTGACCAGCAGAGCTGTTTTCTTGGTCTGTCTTTCTCTGCCTGCAGGAATTCTGCTTTTTGCACAGTCTGATTTTCCTTCCAAAATTTTGTACACTAGAATACGTCCTTGTGCTCCTTCAATGATGTTTATGCATACATATGCTGGTCCCACCACACATTGCGAAGCATCCATAATTACAACGACTCTTTCTACTCATTGACCTATTATTTGTGAAAGTCAGTGCTGCCACCTGCTGAAAACACTGAGCCATGCACTCTCAAATACTTATCCATAATGGCCTGTGGATAAGTGAAGCAAGAATTAGGCTTTAGAGCAGGGATGTCAAACTCCAGTCCTGGGGGGGCCAGAGCCCTGCATAGCTTAGTTCTTTCCGTTTCACCAAAATTGATTCAGCTCAAGAGCTATGTGATAATTAGCACAAGGATATGAATCAGGTGTGTTAAATGAGGGGAAACCCAAAAACGTGTAGGGCTCCAGCCCCCCAGGACTGGAGTTTGACATCCCTGCGGGAGTGAAATAGAGACCTAAACACCAGGGTCAGAATTATCGTTGGCTCTATATTCTATGTTCCACTACACAAACTAGTTGAGGCAATATGTACAGGGGTTTGATAATGAAACTGAAACCCGTTTTAAACAGTTATTTATTAGTATGGTGTAGCCTCCTTTTGCTCCAAATATAGCATCAGTTCATCTTAGGAATGGCAGACAGAAGTCCTGCACAATGGCCAGAGGGATTTTGAGCTGTTCCTCTTGCAGAACAGTGGCCAGGTCACTGCATGATCCTAGTGGAGGAAAATATGTCCTATCTTGCTCCTCCAAACCACCCCAAAGTGGCTCAGTAATATTCAGATCAACTTCACTTTGTTTATCAAACTGCTCTCACCAGTCTTGCTGTGTGTATTTAGACATTATCATCCTGATACATGGTACAGTGTTCTCCAGAATTATTTGATAGCCTTTGGTAGCGATGCACCCTTATAGAACAAATAGTATACATAGGGAATGCTAAGATATTGCAGCCCAAACCATCACTGATTCACCTCCATGCTGCACCCTGGATATGCAACAGTCTGAGTGGTAAACCTCTTTGGGGCTTCTCCACACATCACTCTTCCAGATGTGTGAAGGTGCACTTAACAACAACAACACTTTATTTTTGTATAGCGCATTATCATGACTTTACATCGTCTCAATGCGCTTTACAGCATCCCCACCCAAAGCCCCCAGTGAGTAAGCCATAGATGACAGTGGCAAGGAAAAACTCCCGAGTAGAAAGAAACCTTGGGAGGGACCAGACTCAAAGGGGGAAACCATCCTCCAAGGGCCGGGAGGGAGAGTCAAATACAATAAAAATTTGAAGCGTAAATGGGGAGCAGGGGGTTAGATGACCAGCCAGTGCCAACGCTCCCTCCAATCGCCAGGCAACCAAAAGGCAGGGAATGGGTCATACAAGGTAGATGACATGGTAGAATGGTGGACTGGAAGGATGGACGTCATTGGTAGTGGCGACATCACATGTTGCACGGTGTGCTGGACGTCTTGATAGATTGTGGTCTCCAGGCAGTGCCCCTCAGGAGGGGTAGGGGAAATAAAATATGCAATTAGTCCAAGTAGGGGAGACTATAGGCAGTGCTAAAAGTTAAATGAGTGCAATATGAAGTGTAGTGCTCCGGCAGATATGGCTATGGCAGCATAAGTAGGAGGGAGAGGCAGGTGGGAATGCAGGCCTGGGGAGTCCCTGAAATGTCAGCACTCCAATCCCACAAGCGATTGTGAAGCTAGAGTGACAGCGCTGTCAATTCAGTTTATCCAAAGCCAATGGTTACTAGCTATTTGGTCCATAGTATCACTATTTTATCCTATGTGTCTATAGTGCTAATCACAGTTTACCCATGCAATGTAAGGAGGATGGCAGAAGTTCCCCCCCCGGATACCACAGATCCCTGTGCCCTTCCCTACCACCAGCTGGTTCACTGCTAGTGCAATCTCAGTAACATTGTGTGGTTCACAGCTAATCAGCAGTTCAGCCTGAAAGCATGAACCCAGAGATATCCAACATTCTAGCTGGGGATGAGCTTTAAAAAGCAGCTCAAAGTTGCTGGCCTAGCAGGTCACAATTGCAGTGTCATCCGTAAGGAGCATTCGATCACCTGCACTGACTGCAATGTTTGAGGCATAGATTCCGATGTGTGTAGTTATGCATGGCATAAGGGCTGAAATGAGTCAGGGTACATACTTTTGATTAGCTTTTTAAAAGCTAGAGTTTTATTTGATTCCTCTGTAAATAGAACATGGGTCGCTAAACCATAGATGGTGTCACTTGCTCAGTCTCCACTAATAAACGTCTCCTTATCTGCCCTCTGAGCTCTTGCAGCCATCCCAGTTCAGATTGGAGTTGCCATCAAGCCATGCGTAACTGCCCTTGATAATATCCAGGGTGCCCTACGAGATGAACCTGCACCTCCTATTGGAAACATCAATAACACTGAAGCAGCCCTCAGCAATTTTTATGTCTTATCACAGAAGGTCTCACACATCACACATTAGGATCAGCAGTCACACCGAAGTCTGTAAGTTCCTTGCACTTCTCGCCACACCACCAGTACTGGAATACTAAGTTGAATGATGCAGCTGAGGGTGCTGGAATGTAGCGGGTGACGCCTCAACACCAGGCCTGACCCTGTCAGCCCTCTGGCAGTTTCAACACTTCCCAAGGGATTTCCCCTATCCACTTCATGATGCCTGCATCCTTCCTGTAGGTGCATGCACCAGTGCTGATCCCATGGAGAGCAGAAAGGTGTTGTGTCTGCTTCTTCGGAGCTGTGCAAATTCGGTGGCTGAACCGTAAAAGTGGGACAATATGACAAATTCCAGAGATATGAGCCACCCACACGTACAGGCATTAACCACTGATACAATTTCCTTTTACAGTAATACTTTATATATAACATTTAGTTAGTTTACAGAGGCATACTGGTTCATGGTATTTCCTAAATTTATCACCAAATCAAATAATACACTTAAAACATTGTACATGTTATGACAGAACATTTAACTATCGCTTTTGTAAGTAGTTAGACGTTTAAAAGCAAGAACTATAAAACCAGTAGTAAAATAATAATTATAATGGTTAATTTGGTGTGTACTATGTGTATTGAAGCCTATTGTTATGTAGTCCTGGGACAAAAGCAAATATAGCTCTTTCCAATCACTCTGGTGTCCAGCCAGATCCCTGCACTGTTAAGAAGACATGGTTCGCTCCATTTCTCTACGATCCTTAGGCCTCTTCTCCCTCTCTCGGCCCACAACCGCTGGCCCCATCCACAGAGCTCCACCTGCTGGAGATGGAGGGAAGGACTTTGTGCTCAGTGGTGCAGTGGAGCAGACCAGAAGGTACCAGCTGCACTGTTATCAGTGAGATCATACTCTGAGCCCAACAGATGTTTCCCGTCTGATACTCACTGGTCCTTCCTGACTGGGAGGATGAAGGCCTGTTAGACGCAGGGGACGATTCCTCACTAAGGAGACACGTGGGTGGGGGGAGTCAATGAGGAAGTTGACATTTAAATGTGGCCACCTGCTCTCCTGCTTCATGAACAGGCATGCTAGCATGGAAGAACTGAGAGATAACTTGCTAGTCTTGATGATGTGACTCACCTACATGAACTGACTCGCAGCACGGGCGGGGGACCCCAGATGGTGTCCTCCTCACTGCTGCAGCTGTCGTCCGACACACACCTGAGGACGCACAACCATCCAACTCACATTGTTGTCCATGACAACCAGACCCCATCCCTCTCACAAGCTAACTGGGCATACATGACCATAGCTCATCAAGCTTCCAGAAGAGAAGGGATTAAAACACTCCTGAGGTGGTCTTAGTTTGGTTAGTTACAGGGGGGTCTGAGTTTGTTCACATATGCACAACAATTCTGACTAATCACTCTGAGTTCATTTTGAGGGCTGAAAGGGATCAAGCATGAAAAGAGCCTCAGCCTTTTAAGGCCAATTCATACTTCAGTCTTCTAGCTTTCAGCTGTGAACTAGGGAACGTGATGTAACTTTTGTCATGAGGGATTGGCTATGGATGGCTGCACGTGTAGCCCAAGATATTATGTTTAACAGAAAGCATATGTGTCCGTAAGCATTGACCAAGCAGGTTCTACATAATTGATTACATGTTTCCAATAGGTGGCAGTGTGGACTCTCACAGATAAATGGGCAATGATGAAAGAGTAGAGGAAGAATTTTGTTGTTGTAATAGTTATGATGAGCAGCTGAATGAGATGGGTCAATACCTGCATGTATAATTTTTCATGCAGTCCAGACATTATACCAATGTATACTCTATTTTAAAAAGCAGCATTTTGTAATCTTGGTGATAAAAATCTCCAGGTGGCTAATTTTCTTGTAAATATTTCAGTATACTTTGGAATGCCATATTACTGTAGTACCACCCGAGCCAACAACTAATAATTTTAAAATTATTGATAAAAGTTTACTCATGGTACTATACTGCTTGTTTTGTGTTTGATGCAATACATCTTCCCTCTACTGGTCTGGTGGAATATCACTACTGTATGCATTCGCCAACCATGACCATCAGCATCCTCAGCTAAACGTGTGGACGACTGTCCCCAGCCTGAAAGCACCTGTGGAAAAACAAAGCATGAACTAGGCTTTAGGGTTTGCCTTGATGAAGGCTGTTACCTCACCTGGCAATCTGTGGAAGGGACAGTCTCTCCACGTCAGAGCTGTTGAGATTCTGTAGAGAGATTTTGTTATTTAGACTACTGTCAGGCAGTATGGGGGAGGAAGGGAGGGAGGGAGGGAGTGGTATTTTCCTCCCATTTTCCTTCCTTTTTACTTCATTCTAAATACAGCACTGTGTTAAATGTTTCCCCCTAAAGAGAACCACCCCTGGGTGACCATTATAGTGATACCAGGGCTGTCAGCCTTTATAATAAGTAATAAAAGCTAAAGGTAGTGATCTTTAACTCGAATGATCTGTAGAACCTCAGAGTCGAGGTTGCTCATTCTATTATTTTATATAAAGCTGAGTCTGTACTCATTATAACGATGCTAAATGAGAATGATGGAAATGCTTTTAGCAACTTAACTACAGGAAACAATGCTGGTGAAAGCTGTAATGTAAACCTGCGTAGGGCAGTTAAAAAGTGCTCTGATGTGTGCTATAGCACGCAGCATGGCATGAAGCGGCCGAGCTCACAGGACGAGGAGGGGGCTGCCCGGGGTGCAGCTTAGCAGGAGGTCTGACGGTGGGTCTGGGCGGTTTGGGGGAAGGGCAGCTGGTCTTTGGAGGCAGGGGTGGGGGTGTAAGGTCAAGCTGCTGCTGGGCAGAGAGTGTCAGCTGTGAAAAGAGATGGAAAGAATGAAGAAAGGTGTGGAATGGAGAGGCATCATGGTATCCTGACTTTGGTGTAGAAGGATGTGGGTAGCACAGCCTCAGTTGGGAACATGTCTTTAGGAAACACCAAGGGCACCTTTTTCATGGAGGCCAACTGCTGCATCACCAGTGCCACGTCTTCCAGATCATCCTCGCTGTTGTCGGTATCCTCGTCATCAGCCTTGTCTGGCAGGAAGGGCTCTACCACGACAGCCTCTGTCCCTCTGATGTCACACCGGCAGTATGGGCAGGTGTGGCCGTCGGATCTCTGTGTGAAGGAGAGGCTCTGAGGACCCGATTCAGCTGAGCAGAACCAGTCAATGTCATTGGTAATGTTGATGTAAAAAAAAAATAGTGCAGGCATGTTTCTTCACACTGTTCATTTTATAAACTAACAGATTAATGAGCAGCAAATGAGATTCTGACTTTGACTCTCCCAGTCTTCACATTTTACCTTTTGTAGATATGTACTTGTAGAAAGATATTTCACTTTATTTCATACAAATAAACCCCCAATTCCACATGTAATTTACTATATATCATATCATAGTTCATAGCCCCAGAAATGTTACTTCTGTATGTAAGATTATTACGGGGGACGGGAAAAATAAATATATAAATACTAATATTAATATTCATATAAATCAATTAACATTTTTACTGTAATGTGTGGAATTTCATTATTTGTATTTTATTACAAACTATTGGCTACAGTGTCCATCAATCCATGACTCACACCTTTGATATGTGACATCCAAACTCATTGTAACCAAACCCAACCATGCCTGGATGAAGACCATAAAAATATACTGTAAACTGGGAAGGAATAGTGAGGTTATGACACCTGCTTTTCAGCCCCTCTGGTGACACCAACATGCTGACTGAAGTTAATTAGAAAGTGAAGGTGCCATAATAGCTGCGAAAAACACAGCAGAGGTTGCCATATCCAGCGAGGTGTGGCAGAGTCAGGGGAAGCCGGGAAACAGTGCAGCAGACACAGACTGGTCTGGCCAAATGCCAAGGATGGTGACCATACCTGCCAGCTGCTGAGGCAGGGTTGGCATAGCAGGTGTCCACATGGCTGGATGCGAATGTCTTTGTCTCGCTCGGCACAGATCTTACACAGCTGGAAGGTGCTGCCGATCTCACAATAGAGCTCATACTGCTCCTGTTAGGGTCTCTCACACACACACACACACACACACACGCACGCACGCACGCACACACACACACACACGTGCATCCATCAGATGGACTCTTTAGGTTACCGGCAAAACATCGGAAACTGCTCACAAACAAATGACTTCCGTTTGAGGGTGAGGTGTACAGGAACAGTGCTTTTTTCCATACACATAACTGTCACTATGTGATAAAGAAATGTTACGTTACCGGGCTAACTCTGACTTTGCCCTTGTAAGTCGGCTCACACAGACTGGTTAGGTCAGGGTTGTTGTCTCTACCATCTGGGAACAGATAGCTGAAACCACAAAGCACACTGTGTCACATTCAAACATGCACACAATACATAGCTGCCATCCCCGCCCACGCCCACAAGTGCCCCAACTCACACCTTTAGAAGCTATTATTTACTCTCCATACCAAGTGTTCTATATTAAAAAAAGCATCATAGACTGCATCTATATAAATATGTGTACAAATTCACGCACTAGCCTTCTTGGTAACCCTTGACAAGAGCCTGAAACAGAGGAGTATCCTGGGGGATGGTCTGCACGATGGTGCCGTCCTTGGTCACATGACCGATGGCCCACTGGCCCATGTGGGTGCAACTCAGGCGGAAGATGTAGCTGATGGAAAATAAAGATAAAGCAGGTTCTGGTTATGCATCTTGTCAACCTGAAGCTTGTTAGATGACACTACAAAGCGATGTGTTGACCTGTCTGTCTGCTGGGTAGTTTAGCCAAGATAACACAAGACATGGCGCCTAGACTGTGGCTAGACAGTGTGAAAAATCATTGATGTGTCTGCACACACATTACATAGCCTATATATACAACTCTAGAAAAGGGCACAGCAACATTTTTAGTTACACTTATTTCTCATGATGAAATATACATTTGAACTTCCTGTTTCTCATTGTTGAAGGGCTTCTTCCTTGCTTTATACAGTAGGTCTTTAAGTGCTAGCAGGCCTAACTCTCTTTGTCGTGCAATTCACACGACTTAATGCTCCTATTCATTTTAAAGGTCACTTGAGGTCATCCTCTGATTTATGAGGTACAGATGGAGGTGCTGACGATCATCTCTGGCATTACAAAGTTGTTTCTGCCCTCTACCTGGCTGGCTTTTGGTCATTGCTTTTTTTTTTAGCTGTACATAAGGTGTCACGTCAGGTTTTCTGCTCCCTGCTGTGCTCCTCACCTGCCAGGCTGATGGGTGTAGTTTTCCAGGCGGTACCGGACCTGGTCATAGGTGAGGAAAGCCATGAACCCAGGGTGGGTGACTGCCAAATGATTCCAATTCCTTAGCAGGGATGACCATGGCTAAGAAGGAGAGAGATAGGCCAGCAGAAATGACAAAGGGCCTTGCGGTTAAGTCCATCTGGCCAAAGGTAGCGACAGACTGCCAGGCTTGTGACCCATATTTCATAGTAGCCGAACGATAATCCTGCTGCATTACCTGGAAGAGCCTAGTGAAAATGTCAAATTCAAAGATGGAAACGTGGTCATTGCAGGTGATGTCCACCGTGGACCTTAGGGCCATGGCCTCCATGCCCTCCTCGAAAGCATGAACCTTGCGAAGCTGCTCCTTAAAACTGTTCCACTGTATGATACACCTGAGGATGAGTGAAAATGAGCTTAATACAGACTGTAGTTCTTTTTTGATGGTTTCTTGCCACCATCATGCTATTAATATTATGTGTTGCCTACATAAAGTCACACCTGAAATATAGTTGAGGGAAATGTTAAATTAACGGGGTAACTTTGTGGATTAAATGTTCTCTACAAGACACAGAAGTTGCTTTTAGGAGGTTGTGAATCTACTGCACTAGCAAAGAGGGTGATAAACGCTTCATTAATGGAGTACAACAAATGTAGTCAGATTTGTCTTCTTCCCGTTACAAAGTCCCCAGCTGCAGGGGTTAATTTTCATTTCCTTTCTAATCAGACATCCTTTATATAACCCTGCCTCCATCCATCTTCAAAACTTTTACAAATCGTTGTCCACCAGCTGTTTATTTTGCCCATTCTAACCTCTCCACAGCACTCACCTCTCTCCAAATGCTTTCCTCCAGAATTCCCCGGCTTCTGTTTTAGTCAGCCTGTATGTGTCCCCCTGAAAATGTCCCCTGGGAAACACTGCCCGCAGTTCATGCAGCATGTGGCTGAACAGCAGAGAAATCTTCGTCAGGCTTCTCCTGGGAAGTGGAAGAAAGAAATCAGAAAGACAGAGTGTTGGCTGCCAGCCCAGTAAAGCAAATCTCCATGTCAATTACAAACAGAAAATATTCTGTGTTTATTTAATTGTTAAACTTCAAGACTGAAGATTCAGTTTATTCTGAATCTTGAATCTTGCTTTTTTTCCTGATCAGAAATGTATAAAATGTACAGAATTACGGACACAAACTCAGTTAAAAGCTGTCTTTAATATTCCGTTCAGTTTGTTTTTACATCGTGTCTTTCACATTCAGTCATCCTGAGGCACCTGACAATAATATGTGGTAATCCACGATTACATTGTGTATACAAAATGGTGCATGAAACAGGGAAAAGGGAAGAGGAAAAGAAGAAATTCCATAAGACAATTGAGGAGAGGAACAAAAACACCACGAATAAGCAGAAAAAAAACATCGAGTCAGAAGTCAAATGGGGGCTGAACTTCCCCAGGTATGCTAATGTTACAGAAAACAATGAAGACAGGCCAGCTGTAATCAATGTGTGGTATGAACTGTGCTCATAGTCAGAGGTGATCAGTGAGCCAGTTCTCTGAGCAGATAACATAAACATTGCACTGTTTTGTAGTTAAGCTTCCACACACAGGAAGTCTCTATGAGCTTCCTGTCCTTAGGGTGTGCGCCTGAGCGACCAAATTTTCCGTTAGACACTGACCACTTAACACGAACACCAAGCAACAGCCATTTCTCTGACATCAAACATAACAATGGCATGTGACTTTCTTGACTGATAAATCACTGGACAAATAAAACAAATAAAAAATTCCGTAATATAATTTCATAATATATTGCATAATCATTTTTTCATGTAATTATGCATGTAATTTGATACTTGATTGCTAGATTAATTGACAGAATAAATTGATAAACCTTTAACATGCAGTGAATACATACTTCATCTCTCCTTGACCTGCTTACTTTGATCACAATCAATCTTGTAGGCCTATATGAACAAAAAAATACCCACTTTTGCCTTATATCTTGATGCAGTCATCTATTTTGGGCAAAACTTTCCATGACTAAATTCAACGGCAGCCTTGTTCATGTCTTCATTTCCACAACAGATGACATTTCCTGCCCATCGAACACCCTATTTCTGGTCATATCAACATCTAAAGAAACCACCCCGTACTCCAGATTACCAGTATGTATAATAAGTGTGCAAAGAAAATAAAACAGCTGTATGGAGCCAGTCAAATAAGGCAACCAGATTATGCTTTGCATCTTTGCAGTACCCACACGAGTGCATTTTATGCCATGGAGTGGGAACTGGTGCCTTGAAGCAGTGCTTCACAGTGCTTCTGTGTTTCAGTTGTATTAGGAAGCTCTGTGAAATTAAAATGATAAGAGGGCAAGATATTAGTACAGGTTTCTGTAGAACTTATTTCAGAAATATGTGGATCTGTATGGACAGCAGATCAAAAGGGGAAGAAGGAATTTGCATTTGTTTGTGTTTGATTATTTGTGTGAAATGTTTATCTGTGCTTCACTTTTGGTATGGAGTTCCCCCCAGAGGGCAGGCTGAGCAGTCATCCTTGCAACCATGTTATGCCAAAGGAAACCTAGGCCGAAGGTTTAGAATCCGTCTACCCTGCCCTTTTGTTTGATGTAGACAGCTGATTATGAAACAGCACAAAAACTGCGGGCTGAGGAGGGGTCAGGTAAAACATAAAGGAAGCTAAGGCTTTTTCACAGACCTGTAAATCCTGCTGACCAACATTTCCTCCCTAACCTACATTCTCCACTGTGTTCACTGGTGTGTGTCTGCATGACCAAACTGCACTTTAGAGATTTAAGAACTAGATGAGCTGTCATGAGTGACTTAAAGTAAGACATTCTGGGAGGGAGGGGCAGCTTGATACCAATTGCAGTAGAGATATCAGGATACGATGCACTGTATAAAAATCATGATACAGGGCACTATGGACACATCATGGTACCATGCTGCACACGCATCAACATACCATGCTGTACATGCATCATGGTACCATGCTGCACACGCATCAACATACCATGCTGTACATGCATCATGGTACCATGCTGCACACGCATCAACATACCATGCTGTACATGCATCATGGTACCATGCTGCACACGCATCAACATACCATGCTG
>JABFDZ020000138.1:3251927-3263617 GCA_019775955.2 Pollimyrus isidori | reverse complement strand
ATCAACATACCATGCTGTACATGCATCATGGTACCATGCTGCACACGCATCAACATACCATGCTGTACATGCATCATAGTACCATGCTGCACACGCATCAACATACCATGCTGTACATGCATTATGGTAAAATGCTGCACACGCATCAACATACCATGCTGTACATGCATCATGATACCATGCACTGTAGACACACCATGTTACTATGAGCTGTACATATATTAGGACATCATGCACTATACATGCATCATGATACTGTAATATAGTATCAAGGGGAGTGTATAGCTGTACATGTATTAGGACATCATGCACTATACATGCATACATGCATACATAATACTGTGTGCTGTATACGCATCATAATATCATGTACTGTTGACACATCATGATACTTTATGCTGTACATATACCAGGATATCATGCACTATACTCTGTACGCTGTACACTCATCATGATACAGTGCAGTGTGCACACATCATGATAGCGTGTGCTGTGGATGCATCATCATACTCTGTGGAGTACACATGTCATGATACCCTGCACTGTACATGCATCATGGTACCGTGTGCTGTACATGCATTATGATACCATGCACTGAACAAGCATCACGATACCATGGGCTCTAAACACATCATAATACCATGTGCTGTACACACATCCATCTAAACAACATTACAAGTGAAAACTTGAAGTTATCCAGGATCTAGTTCAGTTACTATTATACTATTGTATTATATATTATAGGGCTGTGAATCGATTAAAATGAAAATAAATGAGATTAATCACACCTAATATTGAAACTTATATGCAGAAAAATTCATATACAGAACCTGCCAAAATTAATGTAGAATTAATACAAAGGGGAGTGTATGAGTCATGAGTAATAATAATAGATACTTTATTGATTCCTGTGGGGAAATTTTCTTTACGCCTCCCCCAACTTGCTCTCTGTAGGTGAGAGCAAGCTGACCATGAAGGGCAGCCGCCCATAGTAGCGGCGCTCAGGGAGCTGGGGGTTAATGGTCTTGCTCAAGGAGCCACAGATGTACTGAAGCCAAGCTTGAACCGGCAACCTTCTGATCACAGACACAGAGACTTAACCCACTGAGCTCTCGGTTTTATGTTACCGTTTATTTGTGTAATAAACAAAAGCAAAACTATACATCTTCTCATGCAAATTGATTATTGTGGGAAAGTTGAAAGATTTTAAAACATTTTGTGTAGTTTTGTGTTACTGATTTTTGGCTTCTTATTTGTGTAAAATTGATTTTTTAAAAACATGAAGTCAGAGCTACAGATGACAATTTTTTTATACCTAAAAAGTTAAGGTAATGTCAATTGCTCTACACAAAAAAAAAACGAAAAGTTTTTCATCATCACACTTTTTCTAAAGAATTCTCAAGTGTGTGAAATGACCTATATTTTAATATATGTTTGATGGTTTAACTTAAACTTTCCAAGCAAAGCACTACCTGCTAGTAAATAAAAACTAAACTTGAACACTTTCAAAAGCCTTGATGAACAGATGGCATTAAGAAATGAGATGTTATTGTGTTATAAGTATGGATGTTATAATTATAATTTTCATCGCAGACCTTGCCAATTAATGCCATACACCACATGCATATATAATTGCTCTATTTAACCTCTTCGATGTAAAATCTTAAACCTATTTGGCAAATGGCTCTATAAACAGAAACCTGACAACCTTACACCTTATAGCGCATAAGATGTTAAATGTTTAAGCTGTTAGCTTTCAATACAATAGAAACATACAAATTATGACTTTTTAAAATCCTATGTATATCTCTGTCTAACAAATTATAAAACAAAACAAACCAGAAAACATAAGATTCCCCATGAGACACTATGATTTCATATCTGAATTCTGGATTTTGTGCAAAGTTGTGACCTAAACTCTGACCTGTTTACAGAATCTGGGTCAATCGTGGATGAGAGTAGCACATGTGCTATACGATCACAAGTGAGCGTAAACTATTCAAGTATTAAACTATTCAGGAAATGGACTATAGAAAAGAACCTGTGAACCTGCACCCTTACCAGTTATAGAAAGTTAAGGCCTATGTTATGTGCTTGAATACATAATTACCTTAAATTGCCTGTGTTCCCAGCTGTTGAAGCCAGCATAGACCAGTATGACCAATAAAATGCATATGGTGTTTTAAAGCCGGTCTTTAGTGAAATATTGCTGGTGGACTAGCTTCATTTGCAGGTAGACCAGCACCCAACTGCAGCAGCAACCAGCACAGAAAGGCATGGAAATCATGCTGATCTTATGCTAGTATCTTTCATGAGGCTTGGCAAAGCCCCTCATGGACACTGGACAGACACGTTGTTTTCTGTATTCAGCTCTCTATGCGTTGCTTTCGTATGTGGCTCTCAACTCTCTTACAGTACATGTGCAACACCCATCCACGGTTAACTAGGATCACGTAGTGACAGTATCTGTTAAAATCCATGCTCATATTATTCTCCCAGTTGCGTAGCAACATTCTCCATGGATTAACACAATCAAAGAAATAATAGCGTTTTAGTAATTTAAAATCAACGCAACCCATTAATGCGATACATTTCCCGGCCATACTAGAGTTACAGTATAGTATTTACTTAATATAGTTGTTCATTTAATAACTCATAGGGATAGATTTGAAAAAGTGCAAACATAGTGCTAATCGGGAATGGTTTATCTGAATCCAAATACCGGTATACCTCACAGTAATGAAGGCGCTCATTTGCATTCAACATGATCCCAAATAGTCAGTGTAAGGTTTGTGGGTTTCTCAACTGTTATTTTAGGTCTTACCATACAATTTATTAATACTTTATTTTTTTCAGATATTACAGATTAATAATAGGTATGTAAAACAAAACCTATTTAAATTATTTAGTTACGGTTTGTTGACAAAATGTCACTTAATATTAGGACGCATTACATCGAATGAAGTTAACCATGAGAACTGGTGCACATTGAATTTATCCAGGTCTGAAATGTGTGCATTTTTTTAGAATGACCTCATATAGTGATGATGATGATGATGGCTAAAGTGTATAAAGCTGAAAACAACAGGATTACAGATGTCCACACTAAGCCACTACCACTGCACAGGAACCTAACAATAATGATAACAAAAATCTCATGGCTCATATCATGATAAATCCATACAGGATGTTAAATATAAGTGTGCAGCTTTTCTGTTGGCCATAGTGGAGGCCACACAGCCGCCTCTGCAAAGTTAAAAATGCAGCTCAGTTGCTTTTCTCTGCAGGCAGGTATATATAGTACCAAACATGCTGACTGGGGACCTTTGTAACCTAATTTCCATCTCATTCCCGTCATTCTCACACCTCCGACTCCCGTCGTGTTCACGGTTGCTCATCCATGGATTCGGGCTCTTTTCAGTGAAACACTGTCAGCTGCCTTTGAACGGGGCATTTCCTGTGTGGATTACTTGGCTGGTAATGGTTTGTTCCTACTGTTTTGTTTCTGAGAATGTAACACACTACACCAATGCATTCAGTAAAGCATACCTAGTAAATTTTACAGATATTAGGGTCAGAGACACAAAGCCATATAAGCTATACAATGAACAAATGAAATTCCCACATATCTAATACCCCATTTGAGTTCTACTGCTCAGAATGTAAATATCTAATATTATTCCAGTGTTATGGACTGTGAAGAATATTCCAAACACCAAAAAATGTCCTTCACCTCCCAATTTTATCCCTCTAAGAATTTTACTAGAAGATGATAATGCTTTAATGTCATCATACATATGTGTAATTTTTGAAATCACTTTTTGTACAGTAGTATTAATTTTTGTTTGTATCAACTAAATACGGATTCGGATAATAATTCGTCATAATAGTCCGTGAAACTTCAAAATGAGCTCAGAAAAATGAATTGGAATTAATTTCCCAGATGTGTAAAACAAAATGTAAATTTATTCCCTTGATTTTCATAAAATAAGGGGAAAATATTTTGTATCACAAATGGAACTATAGTCATCAAGTTTCCATCATCAATAAACTGAAAGTATATACTTCGCGCTTAATTCTCAAATATGGCTGCAAACGATTTGAGTTATGCAATGAATGTGTTCAACATTTTTATTGAGGCTGGGTTGCTGAGTTTTTATTGAGGTGCTGCGGGGTGAATTAATGGGGGGCATAGTTGCATTTGTGAGGATGGGGGTTCGAAATTTCTGGATTAGCCACCACTAAATCTAACACATTTCATAATTATTTCTCTGAACCCCACCCCCAACATAAAACATCATGTGCCACTGTGTCCCCCATACATTCAAAATGCTTCTAACACCCCTGATCACTGCAGGTCCCATACTCAGCACTGGAGACGTCCACATATACAAGAAAACCTCAAACCCCAGTGAGTCAAAGACTGTATCTCTACAGGGAAAAGTGTTCTTTAGGTCTTACCCCTCAGTCACCTTCTCTCCTATTTTCCCTCTCATAGAGCGGGATTCAAAGCACTTTGCACAATGCTGCTCGATCCTGTGCGACTCACCTCCCTTGGAGAGTAAAAGCTCTGGCATAGCTTGGCCTGGCCCCGAACTTTGCTAAGTGATTTGTACAGATGGTTTGACAAAGACGCACACAACAGGGTTGCTGTGCGGTCCAGCTACAGATAATCATTAAATTAAATTAAGCATATCCGTAGCTATAACATTTGTGGGCCTACAGGGTTGTCCACGTTCATTCTATTATTACACACTTTACACGCTTAAAAAAATAACATTTTCCAGCAAACGTTCTTTATAAAAACAAGTATTACTGGATTATACCTTAAAGCAACTGCTATGCAATGAACCCTCTCTCCTGCCCTTGAGGAGTAAAGAAGAGACTAGCAGAAGATACCAGTGCCTCTCACCTATAGCTGGAGTTCTCCTCAAAGATCTTCTCCTTGCCCTCTTTGAACAGTAGTATCGCTCTCTCTGTCTTGGTCAGGAGGTGCCTGATGTGGACCCTCAGGTATTCGGCCTCGTCGCCACGAGGGACATAGCCGCTCGTCTCACCTGTAGCCGGGCTTTGGTAGGGTGCCCAGACCTCCGAAAGCTGGCTTGCTGTCTGAGACACCAGGTCAGGCAAGAAGGGCGGACTGTTCTTCAGGGCTAGTCGTCGGTCCGTACACAAAGTCTCCAGTTTTCCTAGTCTTTTAAGGGTTTTTTCCAACAGCCGGGAGTCTGCTGCAGTCAATGTAGTGCTGCTGGACCTGGCTGAGTCAAGCCTAGGGCTTTGGCCTATTCCCCACCAGCTGCGCGCTGCAGCCATGACTCACGTGTATGTTGAAGCAATGACGGTGTATAGGCTGCTGACTTGCTAAGGCCGGCAAGTAGGTGTCGCCCCAGGGTGCTTCGTCAGTCCTCATGTGAAGTCATGAAGTCCCAAGAGATCCATGTCTAGCCGAAGTCCCCTGGCGTTCGAGAAGATTCTTCACTTCACAAGCCTGTTCCACATTTCCTCCTTCACGCCAATGTCTGCCTGCACATATCACGATGACAGCATGGACGGAAGGACAAAAGCGGGATCCCAAGGAGCTCCCAGCAGCCACTACTGGGTAGTAGCCGGTAAGCACTAGAAGATATTTCGTCCCTTGAAGAGCTAAGAGAAGGCTACAAATCAAGTTCTCTACTTTTTGCCATCAGAAAGAAAGCAGAAGTGCGTCTTCAGATAAAACAGTCCCTTAATCTTAATTTTTCGCCAGAGAACAAGATAAAAGTCAGTTGGCTGAACTGTCTCCTCCGCCCTCGCTCATTCTTTCACACTTGTCCGTTCCCATGACCCAGAGACGCCCCCTTCGCTTTTCATGCCTTCAGTTATGTTCAGACCTGCCCTTCAGATACAGATGTGATGATGTGCAGCTCTCCGAGGCTGACTGGCTGGCTGAGTGGCTGGGTGAGGTGGGGTCAGTATCCTTAGCGTGTAATGGTCCAGGAAAGTGGTCGTGTCTCTCTCTGGCATGCTCCCGCGGAGCCCCCTTTGAGCTCTCAGCTGCTTTCCTGTGCGCACTGCATTTCCGGGTTGCGCTCTGATAAACCGGTTTGTCGTAACTCTCCCTAGAAGGCAGGTAGGTGTGGGGCTCCAGAGGTCAAAGAGAGACAGAGAGAAAGAGAGAGAGAGAGAGAGAGAGAGAGAGAGAGAATACACCCCAGCATTACGTAAATAACTGGAAAGACACATTCACGTTTGGTTTACATATGTTTGGTCCATTTGATGACCACAAAGCAGACCAAGTTTCAGTAAATGTTTCTCAAAAATGTATACCTTGACACTCTTCTTTTTACATGTTTCTGTAGCAAAATAGTTTGTAGTTTTATTATTATATCTTTTACAACATTCAAATAAAAAAAATCAGATAAGCACTGTGTAATTATAAAAGCGAAGCAAGTTTACATATAATTTTACTACCTGTAATACACTTGATTTACTGTCTTTAAAGTGATACAATGCCACCCTGTGGATGTAAAACGCATTTACCCTTTTCAGATTTGTGTTTCAGAAGAGAATTAGAGAAGTATTGGGCAATAAGTTGTTTCACAAAACGTATAAATATAATTTCATTGTCAATTAAAAAAAATGAAGGCTGCCAAATTTTAATAGAATAATGTATAATTATTTTTAATCACATTTTTAAATCGCACAGTCAACTGTAGAGTTCTGCTTGGGGACATTTATCGATTTTTCTGTAGGACATTTTTGATACACTCCTGTCATGCTTTTTGGGCTTTGGAGGTTACTGTAGTTACTTCTATACATTTTGGAGTAGAAAAGGAGAAATATAGTGAGAATTTTAATGGTTGTTTTCAATTTTAAATATTGCCAGAAGGCTGAATTGATAGGTGTGTCGCAGATTGCACTCTTTGTGGTAGAGAATATCACACACCATCTTTGTCTTACCATTTAAAAAGGAGTCTTTCTGGTTCATCAGCTGTTATGTCCTGCCCATCGTGTCCGCCTGACCCTCTGCCTCCTCACTTACGTGGTCCTTATGAGCCACACCTGTTGCTTATTCCCCCTTGTTAGTCTTAGTATTTAATTACCTGTTTGTCTCATCAGCCCCAGTCCGACCATTGAAACCAGTCCACTTATTGCCTGTGTATTTCCTGATACTCATCTCCCTTTGTTCGCCAAATATCTGCCTTGGAGTCCTTCATCTCACAAGTCTTGAAACCAGCCCACTGCTGATGAAAGTGCTGGTTATTGATCCATAACCAAAAGCCAGTGTAAAGTACTAACCAATGCAAGAACATAAGTGAATAATTACTGACTGTCGGGCAATAAGCATTGCTGTAGCTGAGGCCTCAGAGAACTATGAAAGCAGCCAGCACTGTTAGCGCATGTGCATGATCATCAAGAATATGTGTCATGGATCAGCTGGTCTCTCAATGCGATTGACACAATCTTCTCGAAGAGAAGCACAGGTCTGGGGAACCTGGCTGTCCTGCAGGGACGTACGCAGCTGGCTACACGATGGACGAATGGGAGAAGTGGAGGGTCGTGTGTCTGGCAGCTCTGTCTCTCTTTTGTCTATGCTGGGCTACCTCTGCATCCCCATTTCCCTCCCCTGTTGCAAGTCACCAGTTTTTATGTTGTGAGGTGTAGTGATCATGTGCTTATGTTGCTGGGGTGTTTTTCCAGTTCCTACATTATACTCCCTACTGGAGTACAGTCTGGGGGCTATTTTTTTTATTCTCCCCCTCTTTCCTCATGTAATCCTGTTTCTCTATTTTTCCTATATCCCCTGTCTTCCTGACCTGTCCACCCCCTATAATGTGATGTTTGTATATGTATGGTTGGGTTGATGGCCTGCTTTTCGCTGGTACTTGTGACTAGTGACATGGTATATTGCAACAGCAATAAAGGGTTTTCATCATCATCATCATCATCATCATCATCATCAAAGGTCTATATGACAAACACAGACCTTACAAATTCAGTTAACTACGATAACTGAGATGGCTGTAAAGTTTCCCAACTGGACCTAAAGGGTGGCAGCTAAACTTGTGAACTGGGGCCGCTGGGGTTGCAGTAAAAGTTCTAGTCAGCTAATTATACCTGCACTGAATAGTGGGATGACAGATTTCTGGCACAATCGCATTATTCACCCACATCGCCATGTTTGACCTACATCAGGCTGAGCAAAATGGAGGTAATGTTGGAACCAACCTCTGCATTCCACCATCTCCTTCCATTTGTCTACTTGTCTGCTTTGTCTCTCAAGGATAATCCCGAGAATTGAAGATGCAGAGCCTATACTGGTTGCCTTAGCTATTGCCAAGAACATGACCCTGTTAAACTGGAAAAACAGACGCACAGTAAATATCATACAATGGTAAAACCTACTGAAAGAATACATATCTATGGAATTTATTATTATCCTACAGCACCAAACCCCAGACTTCAAAACTGTTTGGGGCTCATTTACCAGCACACTGGACTTGCCTGTGAATTAAACCGACGGAATGACACAGATAATTACACCCACACACACGCACAGACACACACACTGACACTACAAGTCCTCAGTGCAATCATACCCCAACTGCTGCATCTCATAAGCTCTCACAACTTCAGAGAAAACCCCCAAATCTCCCAGAGAGTATGGCTTTGCTTTGTCCTGTTTTGATTGTCTATGTCAATCTACATGGTCTTAAAATGCCATATCTTGTCAGTCTTACATGCCATGACTTATTTGTCCAACTGTGTACCATTACAGGTATGTCATAATGGGGGGTGGGCAGCGGGAGGGCAAGTGTGGAGTGGCTTCACTTCATATATTGATCAGTTGTTCAGATAATATTGCAAATTTCCGAAGTGGTGGGGTGGTGTTTGGGTAATAAAAAAGGAAAGAACCACTGCAAATTAAGCTGTTCACTCCGTGATCATGAAACCTGTATCTTGTACTGCAATTCCATTTTCTCATGACTGTTGCCTGTTCTGGCCATTTTGTCACTTTTGGGGAGCATCCAGTTCAGGCTCGTACCCCCTAGCCTCAAAATACGATGAATCACGTGTCATTCTCATGTGTCAGGAAGCTGATGTTATTTGCGGGAGACTCCCAGAACTTCTAGTAGAGGTGGGATGTCCGGAGTATTGGATCTTCACTTCCTTTTCCTTATATCTTCTAGCACCCACCCCATCCACAGGCCCTGGGAGAGAACGAGAGAGAGAGGGAGAGAGAGAGAGAGAGAGAGAGAGACTTTGACTTTTGTAACTCCCTTTATTTATTCACCATTAGAACCACAAGCTAAAAGTTCCCGCAATCACCATTTCACATGTAATACACCTGTATGAACAGAGACAAAGTCTGGGTTAACACACCACTTCATTTCAAAAGCAGGGACATTGTCTGTACTCTCATAAAACACAAACTCAGCCCTTATACGCCATTCCACCAGAGCTTTGAACAGCCGAAGTAGGTCTGTGTACTGCCCCTCCAATTTCATTCTGAGTGATTTCCACACGGCCAACTTCACCTGCCCCGCTAAAAAATTAAGCAAAACACACTCTCTTATAGTACTTACACCCAAAGATAAACAAGATCACATTAAAAAGCAGGCCGAACCCTCTCAGCACTCGACTCAAAAGCTGGAAGAGTGGAAGCAGTCTGGAACAATCAGAAAAAGCATGGAACACAGTATCAACATTGTGACAGAAACCACAAAGTGGAGTAACATCAGGGTTGAATTTTGACACAATCACATTGGTACCCAACACACAATGCAGGATTCTCCACTGCAGGTCTCCTGAGCACTTGGGTAAGAGAGCTTTATAAAAAAGTCTCCATGAAGCCTGTAGCCCCTCAGGAACAGAGTTGAAACCTCCACCTGGTGTCAGGCCTACCTCTCAACTCATTAAACCCCAAGGATCTCATGCAGCTCTGACACAACACCTTTTTCCCAGCTACTGAGAAAGCCCTGCAGCCCCCTAATGAGAGGAGGTGCCCCTCAGAGCCTGAAACAACAACAAGTGGGGTGATCTGCAGTTCTGGGAATGGGACACACGCAGATTTACCCGACAGAGTATCAAATAATAACAATAATCAATCCTTTATTGTTTTTATGCCTCCCTCAACTTGGTCTTTGTAAACCAAGTTGTCTGTGAAGGGCAGCCACCTGTAGCGGCGCCCAGGGAGCTGGGGGTTAGGGGCCTTGCTCAAGGACCCACAAGGATTTGAACCTGTGACCTCATGAACACAGGCATACAGGCTTAGCCCACTGAGCCACACGCTGCCCCTGTACTGCAATCCCTTATCACTAATAAACCCCATTAAGACAAGGGGGAAGGACGATTTAAGCGTGCTAATTATACTCTGCACCGTCCTTCCAGATTGCATCCCAACCCGAGCAGTTAGCTCCGCCTCCGAGCGCCACTGTCCCGCGCTCAGATCTATCAGATCTCTTACTGTTGTCACCCCTGCTCCAGCAAAGACAGATACTGTGCTATTACACAAATCGGTCTGTCATACAAAAAATATACATTGGAGTACAAAGGTTCATCCAGTCCATAATGAGCCCCATGCTTCTTCACTGCACTAAGTAGCCCCCATGCCTTAAGCACCGAGCCTTAAAACCCAGCCACTGCTATCCCTTTAATGTCACCCTGGCTTAATAAGAAAAGCTGTTTATCATAGCCAAGTCCACCAAGGGACCTGAGCGTAGCCAGCCCAAAATGCACCAAGGCATGCAAGATGCATACACAGAAGCTGTCACAGCCAACATAACATAAAAATTTGCAGTAATTTTGTAAAATTTAACAGCCCAGGCTGAATGAGATGTATTGTGGAATCAAGTTAACTGTTTTAGTTTAGTTTCACGCTCTCCATGTACCTTGGCCTTAATATCTCTGGGGAGGCTGAGTTTGACATGAAGCCCTTTTACTTATCTTCATGAAAGCCTGCATGCCCTGCGATGGGCTAGCCCCCCATCCGGGGTTGTTCCCTGCCTCGTGCCCGTTGCTTCCGGGATAGGCTCCGGACCCCCCGCGACCCAGTAGGGATAAGCAGTTTGAAAAACGGATGGATGGATGAAAGCCTGCAAGCAGCTTCACTTCCTGAGATGGCTAAGCAAGAGAGAGATGAGGGGACAACAATTTTGGAGACTAACACACTAACAATCTCCACACTAACAATATTACAGTACATATGGTGGAGCCAGCACAGGAGATCCATACAGAAATGTGAGGTCAGTTCAAAAGACGGTAGTGACCTAACTACACTATTTGGACAAAAGTATAGGGACACCATCCTTAATCACTGATTTCAAGTGTTTTTTATTCAGCCCCAGGCCAAAGGTATCATACAAGACAGGATCGGCTATCAACTACAAGGTGGTTTTTATCGCACATGCTTACTCGTAACACACACGGTGGGCACACACACACACACACACACACACACACACACGGTGGGCACACACACACACACACACACACACACACACACACTATAACACTAATTAACATTTAACACTATACATGACATTTCAACACAGCACAGTGACATATAAAGTATGGTGGCTATGCAGCACTATTTACAGAGTTGGCACCTGTCCCACCCACCAGACTGCCTGACAGTACCTCCAGCATTACACTGCCTGACAGTACCTCCAGCATTACACTGCCTGACAGTACCTCCAGCATTACACTGC
>JABFDZ020000138.1:3237205-3250687 GCA_019775955.2 Pollimyrus isidori | reverse complement strand
TCCCGCCCACTCTAAAGCGGTACTAAACTGCAGTGGCAACGCAAACTGAGCCGAACTGAACCGTACCGTGCCGTGCCAAACTGAGTCGTACCACGCAGTGGAAAAGCGCCATAAGAGAACTCAGCACATTTGAACATAAATTTTCTGCATTTTTTTGTCGTCCTAATGTTCTTGTGTTCTTTTATGTTTTTGTGTTTCATTAATGTTGATGTACTTTGGCTTTTCAGGGCCACCATACAGGAGCCATATTTTACCTCCACAAATACACAAAAAATAGAGATTGCATTTTCCTGCAACAGGTGACAAAGACAAGCAGGTGCATGATACACCTGCTTGGTCTGGAAGCATAATGACCCACCAGTCTTTAGAAGACACCAGTCTTCTAAAGAGGCCTAAATAATATGAAATGAACAATGAAAAATGATTGAACTCACTATTCTACATTAGTAAATCAGATTTACTGATGCAAATACATTGCATACTGAGTCCGGTGCCCACTTTTTAATTGGGTCAGGTGCATCATCTACTTTAGTACCCGCGTACTGATGTGAATCGGTGAATCTCATCATCTCTAGTGTAGATTGTGTCAGTCGATATAGACCAGGGGTGGGCAATCTTATCCAGAAATGGCTGCTATGTATGTGGTTTTCGCTGCAACTCCCAAATTAAATCACTAATTAGAGGACTTATTGGATATTATATAATAACTAGCAGTTTGTACTTGTTATTGATCCCCATGGGGAAATTTTCTTTACACCTCCCCTTACTTGTTCTCTGTAGGTGAGAGCAAGCAGGCTGTCAAGGGCAGCCACCCACACCAGCGCCTAGGGAGCTGAGGGTTAAGGATCTCGGTAAAGGACCCGCAGATGTACTGAGGCTGGGCTTGACCCGGTGACTTTCTGATCACAGGCATAGAGGCTTAGCCCCATACTGCCCCCCAGATTCCTCGCACCTGGCTTTGAACAGCTGGCCTAAAAGTTATCCCGAAAACAAGCATACATACTGACACTTTGCAGATAAGATTGCCCACCCCTGGTATAGATCACAGTCTCATCAATTAGAATGATCCAGTTCCTTGATACTGAGTGCACAAGCGAATACCGAGCACTAGTTGAAAGAAGAGAGGTTCATCTTGAAGTCTGTTATGGAGATTCTTTAATCTCACTTTTTTTTCAAATTTTCACAGTATGCCGTACCACTGTTTTCCACCAGAGGGAAGAGTTTTACGCATCAATAACATTATATTAATTTACTTATATATAAGATTTCAGAAAAAAAAACTCAGTAGCGTACCCCCGGTATTATTTATTATAGTTTAGCAACTCTAGCAAAAGCCTGGGGAAAGTTGAGATTAAAATGAAATAAAGAATAAACATAGAATCATTAGCCTATATTTGTATTAAGATTTGGTTTGCGTTATTTCGCGTATATAGGCCTACTGTGCATTTAGGCTACCTGAAAGTTCACCTTTTAGGCTAATACACAAAGCCAAACACAAAAAAGAAATCGGCTGAAAACCATTATGTGTGAGATGATAACCCCAGATTTAAAGATGCATATTTTTGGCGTATTCCTTTAACTTTAGTTACTTTGTTCATGTTTAATTGATAGACATCGGAATTAAATTACGAATAATTACGTCATAATTTCCATAAATTAATTAAATTAGGAAAAATAATTTCGTACGAAATTATTAGCTCTGTGGGGAAGATCTTTTTTTTTTTTAAAAAAAAAAAAAAACGCTGTTGGTATTATTGGGGTGTTTTTGGGAATTAAACAGTTAGTCTTACCTTATGTTTATCGTTGTAGATCTCAATACATATGTGGAAAGTCCCAAATTCACCCAGGTAACTAAAGCCCCCAGGGGGGAAGTCGGGGGTTTAAGTAATTCATCTGCACAGAGATTTAAGTGGATGTGTACAGTGAGTGATAAATTACAGTATGACCTCAGATCTCCGCTGATAACAGTGCAGAAACATCTCCCCCGGTCCGTGTGCTTGGTCGGTGCCCCGCATCCCTAACACGGAGACATGTCGGGCAGCAGACGGATTTAGGAGTTGCCTGTACATCAAGTATGAGGCATGAGTGATGATAAGATCAGTTGACCTATAAACACAGGCAAAGACGTACGAAGAACCGCTATGCCAAAAAAAGGAAACGAGGGTGTGAGGGTATCCAAGCTGAGAGACTGGTATGCTACAGAAATACTTGATTGTCACAAACGTAGACGAACTTATCTGATGACGCAGACATCTGACGGGGTGCCCCAATATGTACAAAAATAAGTCACCCAAAAGAAGTGAAAACAATCAAACTGTAACTCTAGGTGCAGTGACACTCGTCGAACAGTAGGTGATGACAGGACAGAATGAGTTGCGGGGCGGGTTTTTTGTAAACTTTAACCAGGTTAAGTGGTAGCGTCTACCTAAAACCAATATAGTTTGCAATAAAAGGTTGGGCATGCTATTGACATTTGCTCGTGAGCAAATCAGTAGGGGGAGAATAAAGGCATTATATCAACGTTTCGTCATATCAGTAAATATGTATAGCTCGATTCGACACGCAAGGTCGATTTAAAATGTCTAGTTACTGTAACGCTTTGACATTTACAAATTATGTGTAAAGAAATTCACTGTTGCCAACTGTCACGTGACAGTCACGCTTTCAGACTCATGCAAGAAATCTTACAGCAAAACTATATTATTGCATTATGAACCTTTATTAGCTACATTAGAAGTGCTAGCACAGTTTGTAAACCCTACAGGTATTAAACTGCTACGTACACACATGGGCGTGTGCAGACTTGTCTCGAATTGAATATCTCACTCCAGCCAACTGACCGAAGTTGGCGAACCTGGAAATTACGTGCGTGAATAAGTGCAGGAAGCAGTGCACTCCTACAAGCATTATTAATTCAGCAAAGTTTGATAATTTGGCAATTCATGTTGACTAAAACTGTGCATTGGGTTCAGTTGCAGATGCACATATATTTTGTCTGCGATACAACCAGAGAGAAAAACATAATCATGAGCTACTATTCAATTATGACTGACCAACAGAATAGTTACCGCTTTCTCTTTTAACTTCTACATCCAAAGAAGAAAAAATCCAACAAATAAGGATCGTTGTGGGAATTAGGATGACATGCTTTGTTCCTGATAAGAGCTCAAGGGGGATCCCCGTATTTCAACAACCTTCTTACTTCATACTTCAACTTGTAGAACAGAGATTAACCTATTTCACAACACAAAACAAACCATATCCACAAATACCCGATATAATGCAGTTTAAGAGGCATATAGGCTAGCGCACATATAGGCTAACACTGGTTTGCATGCGTTTTCGTTCGATTTGCTGTGAAAAGTTATTAAGAAAAACATGAAATCGAGACGACTTTGTAAAAAATGTAATCGTGTTATCACAATCTGTTATTAAAGGTTTCAAGTAGACGCCGCACTACCAATACGTCAGCATACGACGCTTGAGGGAAAACCCCAGCGCAAACGTCGTCCGTGTGTGAATGAAGAGAGAGAGAGAGAGAGAGAGAGAGAGAGAGAGAGAGAGAGAGAGAGAGAGAGAGTTTTAGACGCTTTCATTACACAGTAAGAAAAAGCGATGGTCATTATCTCACACTTGCTGATGTGTATGGGCTGATTATACCTGCGTGCAGTCACCGCATATCTGAAGCGGCTAAATCGCAACGCATGCCAAAACGCTATTTTTATAATATTCTTGGACTGAGTGAGAACTATGGAAGATTGTCGTCTAGTCTATTCTGCCTGCTTAAGGTTCAACTGATCTAAACTTTATTTTGTATGTCTTTAAAGGCTGGGGATTTTATTTGCAGTGCTAATGTGCATATTGCATTGGATGACACTATTTGGGATATTTACAGGTAGGTCAAGGCAATACAACTATGATATTTCACTAATTATTAATGGGTGAATAAGTGCTTGAAAACAATTATTGTTGAAAATAACTTAAACTGAATTTTGCTTATTATATCTGAAAATATGCCTTCCATGACTATTATGTATATTATGTGTATTTCAGGTATGTTTTCCCTTCGAGTCACCCCCTGTCTTTTATAAAACGCCTGATGATCGATGCTCAGCATCCTCATTTGCTATTTATATTGTAATTTACTCTTGCTTTCATTTAACAGTCGGGTGATAACATCTCTGAAACGGCGACTATGACTATGAATGGGTCGCAGCCTCATGTTATGCCAGCACCACTGGACCTCACAATTAAAGACAGAGATCGCAAATACAGACTGGAAGATGGCCTCTCTGGTCCAGAAGGTGACGCTGCACGCCATACAGACTCAAAACAAACTGTGAAAATTAATCAAACAGATTCAAAGCCACTGGCAAGAGGGCATGCCTGTAATGATGCGGACAACTCAAGCTCAGTGCCTGGCGAGTCTTCTTGTACTGAACAAGCAAGGGTAGTCATTTGTCATTTTGTAAATAGGCCTACTTTTCCTGATCCCCAAAGTGATTCCCGCAGATCCTCCACCGGGGAGTATTCAGTGAAATCTGAAGCTGAACCTTCAGAGGTCATTGCAATGGACAATGACCCCAAGTCCTCGAATGCCCAGCCTGTGTCCAGACTTCCCTTACGAAAACGGCCGTTTCCCGCTCCCGATAATAAAAAGGAAGCCCCGGCAAAGCGGACGAAGAACACGGCGAACCTACAGAACGAGCCGCAACAAGGATCACCGCCCCCAAGCTCCGCCTCCAGTGGGCATCCCGATAAGATGCCTAGTGACTCTCGTCAGACGTTAGCAGACCTTGCGACCCCCTGTAAGTGAAGGAAGAAATCACAAAATGCTGTGATTGATGTAACTTAAATATAACTATATTATAATATTATTTTTGCATATATGTGCATGTGGCAGATCCAATATATGTGACAATCCATAAGAATAATATAAGAAGTTCAGCCTGGAGGGTGAACAACATTTTAATAATGGGAAAAACATTCAGATGCTGCATGGCTTTGTGAAGTTTTCAGGCCTTGGTCTGTTGGACATTTCACAGTCAGGGATAGTACTGACTTTTGAACTTTTTAGTTATTGTGTAATGGTCCAAACATTGTATTACAAGCATGGGAATAAAGTCTGAGTTCAGTGGTTTATGCATGTTGCAACATATTTAACGGTAAAAGTCCAGTTAGAGTCCATTTACCGTTATTTTATTTTCGCTTCCTATAAAGTTGTTATAAAGCAACACGTCAGAGAGTGAAGGTTGCCTAAAATCATGCTCACTGCACTGTATGATTCGGCATGGACGTAAAATACGTGGCAGAGGGGGAGGTTTTAACCCTCCAACCCCCCTCCCCCCAATAATCAAACCGGACTGATACAACCCCAATTATCATGGTAGGAGATCTGAACCCCCCAAATGTTCAAACCAAAGTTACATCCTTGCGATTCGGTAAGGTCCATCATGCCCATACAGGCATTGGATAGTTTGTCTTATATGAACTCCATTTTAGGGAATAATGTGCACTTTTGTTTCACACCGAATAAATGATGACTTTATGGACTTTTAACTGATGCTTTTCCCCATATTTCATCTTCAGGTAGGCCTAATAGAATGGATTTCCAGCTTCTCAATCTGCCCTTGGCCCCATTTCCTCTCCTTCCAGTGGAACGGATGGAGCCATCACAGGTTACTATGGCGACCTGGCAGGACGATGATGGGGACACGTAAGTTGGTGATTCTTTTCCATGTACTGCCTTTATAACTTTTTATACACTTTATGTTAAATTCTGCTTTTGCTATCCAAAAAGGCAGAGATTTGAAGTACTGTAGAGCTACCATGATAACTTTAGCAATACATCATTTAGTAATTCATACAGAAAATCATAAACTTACTATATTTGATTTACCCATTAAACTTCAGCTGAATCCACCACCTTACCATTCAAAACATTGATTTAATTAGAACATCATGTGAACTTGAATTTTAATACTTATGCCTGTCACATGATCCTGGTCACTGTACAAGTGGATGATGGGGAGCAGCAACATCAGAATATGGGGTATCCAAGAGTATAGTCAACAAGAGTGCATCCTTAAAAAATAATGTGACAGAATAAGGGATATTAAATAGCAATGCAGAGCAAAAACATTAGACTGAATCCCATTGTTAAAATACCAGGCTTCATAAACTGCTAAAACCGCTAGCTGTTTTGGCCAAATGTGGCATCTTATATTCCATCCATCCATCCTTTTTCCAAACCGCTTATTCTACTGGGTCGCGGGGGGTCCGGAGCCTATCCCGGAAGCAATGGGCACGAGGCAGGGAACAACCCGGGATGGGGCGCCAGCCCATCGCAGGGCACAGTCACACACCAACCACTCACACATATGGGCAATTTAGGAACTCCAATCAGCCTCAGCGTGTCTTTGGACTGTGGGGGGAAACCCCACAACGACACGGGGAGAACATGCAAACTCCACACACAGGTGTGAGAACATAAGAATTAAGAATTATACAAATGAGAGGAGGCCATTCGGCCCATCAAGCTCGCTGGGGAGAACTTAACTAATAGCTGAGAGTTGTGAAAATCTTATCTAGCTCTGATTTAAAGGAACCCAAGGATTCAGCTTGCACTACGTTATCAGGAAGACTATTCCGTACTCTAACTATATGCTGCGTAAAGAAGTGCTTCCTTAAATCCAGTTTGAAATGTTCTCCCGCTTATTTCCACCTATAGCCAAGAGTTCTTGTATTAGAACTAAGGCTGAAGTAACTATTTGGTTGAACAGCTTCCAAACCTGTTAGAATCTTATAGACCTGTATCATGTCCCCCCTCAGTCTTCGAGAATGGGACATGGAAGCATCAACATGTACACCAAGGTCTTTCTCATAATCAGCTACCTTTATTTCAGTAGGACCCAAAAAATACCTGTACTTTATATTTTTGCTCCCTACATGGAGTACTTTACATTTGTCTGTTAAATTTCATCAGCTACTGCTGTAGCTGCTGAGCTGCCAGTTCAGAGAGGCAACAGTGCTAACCACTGCACCACCATGCCGCCCTACGGCATCTTATATTTCTGAATATAATTTGGATGTTCAATTAAATTGTAAAAGAATCTAGCAAAATATGCAAATTAATATGTTGGGTGGCACTAGGGCAGCTTAACATTTTGGCTATTCTTTAGGAGCCTGTTCCATTTCATTTGGTCTCTTAGTTCAACGCTGACCTTTAACTCCAAAGCAGATAGCTGTGGTTTCAAGGCCATTGCTCATTTGTTTAGAAACTTAGGGACACCAGACTTTCACGTCCCTCCTGAAGGCATAAACAAGACAGGGGGTTCTTTTTCAGGTCCTAGTAAGGCATTGTAATTGACATGTGTGCGTGTGTGTGTGTGTGTGTGTGGGGGGTTTCTTTGTTGTTGTTTCACTTTTTTGTGTTTTGTGATCTCTTCATGAGTAAACAATTCTCTGGGTATGCATGTATTCATGTATGTACTATATATTTGGAAAATGAAAATATTTGAGTAACAGAGTACACATTTCACACTTATTTACTGGTTTACTGATATCTGACTGCAGCATGATAATGTCCATTTTTATGTTTTTTGTTTGGTTAGTGTATAGCTGCTGACCTATCTGGGGATACCAGCCCCTGTGTCCTTCATCACCTCTGTCTTCTTGTATGTGATTTTCTTTAGAGGAGAAAGATAGAACTTTCCACAAACCACATGGTGGGGGTCATAACTGTACTCTACCCAAGATCTTCTACATATAAATCCTTCAGGAGTCCGCCTAAATTTAAGTGTTTAGACAGTTGCACAAAGTCATTGTCAAGTTTGTTGGTCTCTGTGTGGTTATGAGTATCAGAATTATGCATAGTCTTTCCCTTATTACAATCAAAAACTATGCAGGTGCTTTTAATTACAGTGCAAATTTCTGTTTGTTTTATGATGATTGCACAGAACTAAGAGAGCTTAGCTATTAGCAGTTAGCATTAATAGATGCTTCCTAAAGCTCTGAATACTTAACTTTGTATAAATTCATTATAATTGCAATTCCACATCTGATTTATTTATCAAAATGCATTCTGGTTGCACTTTCATGGTAAATGTGCATAAATCCAAGATAGAGTCTACAAAGGCTGTGTGATCCTTTGTCTCTAAGACACCAATGGTTATTTGCAAATATAACTGAAAAAAACTATTCTGCAGCTGGTGATAATGTGAGAGACTAGAGATTTTTATATTAAAAACGGATAAATGAAATCTCCAGTTAGCACCGGGACGACCCAACATGCGGTTACAGTGCATGTCCATCACCCTGCACCGCTCCTCTTTCCGGCACTTCCTGTGTGTTGGCTCTTACGTCAAAGAAACGCCGGCAATGCTGGTCCGTCTCGTTCTCAGCGCCTCTAGCCCCTCAGTTTCGGGAAAACCTGCGAGAAAAAGCGCAATCGGAAGTGGGCCGGTGGTTTCCTCAGGTGCTTCTGTCTTCTCATTCTCTCCCTCTGCCTGAAGAACCGTCTTAGATGAATGAACTCATAAACCCAAACATCCGGCGCTCACTTCCTGGCTGAGCACTCCTCCAGCGAGCCTCCTCCCTTTGCTGCTTTCCTGCCAGGTCGGGTGGCACGGTAGTCGTGGCAGACAGGTGAGCGCCAGAGGCGGGGGGGAGTGACACTGTCACATGTCCTGTTGACTGGCTGACTTCTGGTAAGCTCTTTTCAGGCTCTCATTACCACAGCAAGCAGGACTGTTAACACCATCTTCTCGCTGCTCAGCTCTGACCACATGGGATATCAGCCCCCTGCCCCAAAACAAAATACGCCATTTAATGGCATCATTGCGGTCTCCTCTCGCTCTCTCTCCTTCTCTCTCTGTAAACCTTGTCTGTGTCTACACCCGGGTTTCTGCGTCAGTCAGCTGAGGTTATCTGGGGCTGTGGTCAGCCCCTCTTCCAGGAACAGAAGAGCTAGGTGCAGTTTCGTCTTGAGAGCTGCAGCCGACAAAAAGCAGCACTTACTTGGAGCACTATCAGATTTTACTTTGCTGTGTCTCAGTCCAAGTTAAAAGGTGTGTTTGTGGTGACATTAGGTGGACTCACCGGATATTTTCATGCTTCCATAATGAAGGTGAGCGTCCTCTGTGTTCACCAGGTTTACTGCACACAGCAATTGTGTGGCAATTGTTTGTCACAGACTCTTATGCTCCCTAATTCATTTGATATGACTCTTTTGCTGTATTTAATTGCCAATTTCCGGTTCACCTTTACCACAGGGTTTAGAATGAAATTGGGTTTCCGGGCAGATTAATATAGTAAATGATTACCAGGAATGGCTTCATACACTTCGTATGAAGGGTATAACCTCACTGTAAAGGCAGCTGTGAGAAAAAAATACAAACAAGCACCACTTCTCTTTTTCAGGACCAACTTCTGACTTCATCCATTATTGCCATAACGATGTCACAGGTGCTCAGTGTTGGGGGGAGGTCTTTCATTTCTATTTCTCATTTTTGTTAAGTCATTGTGTATATCTCCCTTCTCCTATACATTTTATATTGTTTTATGCTTCATATTTATGTGCGTACAGAAAGTGTCTGTTTAGAGCACTGAAAGCCTCCTACGCTATTTACAGCAAGCAAATTTTGGCTCAAAAAAGCAATACAATTTTGATCTTGGTGTGAGCTATCAGCAGGATTGCATTTGCATTTTTATTTAGGATAAAGATCTGCTCTTTCACCTGGAATTACATTTACCATTCAAATATTTATGCGAATCTTGTCGTCTTTCTTTATGATATATTTTTTTAACTACTTCTATTTGCATCGCTACTTTTGGTCTCTCATTCCCGAGTTTTCATTAAAAAAAGAACAGTGAAAGACACTGAAACAACCCGCAGAAAACCCCTGTAGAAGCAGTAATAATAATTATTATTCAAAAAAACCATCCGTTGTTCCTGAACACAGGAAATGACATCAAACAGGCTCTGCTGTTACTGGAAGAAGGTTAAGAAAAAAACTATTATGGTTTCTCAAGGGCCCCTCTTTTATCCCCTGTTCCTGCTAGAGCTGTGAAAAAAAGAACTGTGAGATGCAGTGATAATGATTTCCCTTTACCATGTACTTTTTGCAAACATGATTGGTGAGTCATGTGGGAGTCAATCAGCTGAATAGGTCAGTCAGAGTCTTAATCAATAATTGTAAACCTTACAGGTCAGATGAGGAGTCAGTGAGTTATCTGGTTTTAGGGGCCGCTCTAGCACCATTTAATGTAATGGGCTTAAGTGCCTGTCTCTTGTGCTTTTTCCATGAAGGCAGCCTTTAACAGTGTGCCGCACGCTGTCGTTCCAGGGCTCTGCACATTGCAGTAGTGCAGGGGCTGGAAAGCATGGTCCGGAGGCTGATTCAGATCCTGCTGCAGGCTGGCAAGGGCCTGGACATCTACAACAACCTGCTTCAGGTGAGGGGCAGGTCAGCAGCTTGGACTCGTGCAGCAGAGGATGCCAAGGGGACGCAGGGACAGCAACAGAGTGGCTGGGGGATGTGGGGTGGGGTGAGGTGAGGTGAAGTTCACAGATGGGAGGGGGAATCTGTACATGGTTAAAATGACTTTGTGACAACTTCCTGTATATTTAGCCATCTTCTACATGTTTATCCTAGTACAGTGGTACCTTGGTTCTCGAACTTAATCCGTTCCAGACTCCGGATCGAATCCTAAAAAGTTCGAGTTCTGGTCGAATTTGTCCCATAGAAAAATGATGTAAAACCAATTAATTGGTTCCCTGCCCCCCAAAATCACACCTAAATGTTTTTTTCTTTCTTTTTTTAGCATTTAAACACAAAATGAACAGGAAAAGAAAAGAGCATTTTTCTCTTAATGGCTTCCAAAACGATAAAGATCTTATCCCAACATTGCCCCTGTCCTGCCCCGATCGATCGCTCCTTTCATGTGCCACGGCCCCTCGTTAACCTCATGTGGGATCCCCATATGATCAGCTGTTTCTGGTTGTTGTCATTAGTCCTCTTTATTAAGTCCACATTTCAGTTTGCTTCCCCAGTCCAGTCATTGGGTGTGTTCGACTAGCTTACAATGCTGGCTTAAAGCAACGCATTCTGATCCTGACGCAATGTTTTACGATTAGATGCATTGTGACCTTTCATCCAGCTGCACAAACTGGAACCGCCTCCGTAACGACACACCGTTGCCCTTATTGGCTGAAGAGTTTAGTTACATGCATGACGTTTGTATCCCAGGCAGTTCCGATGCTCAATCGGCTAATTCTCTTGAATATCACATAAAGTGAGAACTGGTTTTCAGTTAATTTACCTGGTAATATAAAGTTTGAATAAATGACATACATTTTCTAATAGTACACGTAAGTTAGTGGTTTATTAATTGTTGATTCCTATAATATTGTGCGGCTTTATTTGGTTAGTGTGTGAAGGAGGCATTCAAGTAAGAATTGCATTGTAGTATGACTCATTTCCTGGCGCACAATTTATATTAGGTCAGCGTTCATGGTTCGACTCCTGATATTCAGATCGAGTTCTAGGTCAAACTGTTTTTTTGACTTTCAATAAATTTGAATTCTAGTGAGCTTGGGAACCGAGGTACCACTCTATGTATACAAATTCAGGCACAGTTTGGGGACGTCAGCAGGGCATATAGACACACACTCAGGCACAGTTTGGGGATGTCAACAGGACATATATACACACTCAGGCCCAGTTAGGGGATGTTGGCAGGACATATACACACACACATATGTGCAGTTTGCTTAGGGCATTTATACATACACACAGTCGATGTTCGGGGATGTCAGCAGGACATACATACACACACTCAGGCACAGTTTGGGATGTCAGCAGGACATATAGGCACACACTATAGGCACAGTTTGAAGATCTCACCTGGACATATACACACACTCATGCACAGTTTGTGGTCGTCAGTAAGACATATAGGCACACACCCAGGTGCAGTTCGGGAATGTCAGCAGGACATATATACACACAGGTGCTTTTTGGGGACCTCAACAGGGCATATAGACACACTCAGGCACAATTTTGGGATTCCAATCAGTCACACTACTTGTCTTTCGACTAGCCCTAGGGGTGAGGACCCACAGTGCCATGCCACTCTCTGCAACTTTTTGGTCTTTTTTGACATGGGAGTGAATGTAGCAGGTGAGCTCCTTGTGACATGAATTGCTCTGTCAAAACAAAAGCAGAACGTGCCATATGACACTGGAATGAGGAACATGGGATGGATCTGGACCAGCATCGATCACATGACTGAGCAGCACAGACCACGGCCCCAGCCCTGACCTTAATCGGTCCCCCAGCCACCCATGGGATGCCTAACCAAAGCCCAGAATTCACCCAGCTTCTTTACACGCGCCTGGGACCTACCCAGTTACCAGAAGCTTGCTCTCGTTTTGTTTTTTTTTACTGGGGAGGTTTTTATTGTGTGATATCCTGTCTTTGGCAGATTTTTTTCTGCGTTGAACTCTGTTTTCTGAGCAGATTTCTAAAGAATCTTCCCTCACATCACCCACCTTTGCCCCTTGGTATTTTTCTGTATGTCGGCAGATCTGGGGGTGAACGTGCATCTGCTTCCCCCAACACCGAGGCTCATATGGCCCTTAATTCATCACAGGATTTCTCAAAACTTCAGGAGAAAAATAATCAATAGAAAAAATCCACTTGTAACAGGAAGCTGCAGTTTCATCTGCTTCCTGCTGTGTTTACTTATGTGATGGTAAAGCAAGATCTGTTTGCATTGAATTGTGCTGGAGATGCCTGAAGCGGAATAGCACGGCCGGCTCTTGCTACATTCCAGCCTGCCCTCCCCCGAAAAGAGCCTGTCATGTCCCCATATTGTCATCACCCGAAAAGAGCCTCTGTTATGTCCCCAGATTGTCATCACCCGAAAAGAGCCTCTGTTATGTCCCCAGATTGTCATCACCCAAAAAGAGCCTCTGTTATGTCCCCAGATTGTCATCACCCGAAAAGACCCTGTCATGTCCCCAGATTGTCATCACCCGAAAAGAGCCTCTGTCATGTCCCCATATTGTCATCACCCGAAAAGAGCCTCTGTTATGTCCCCATATTGTCATCACCCGAAAAGAGCCGCTGTCATGTACCCAGATTGTCCTCACCCAAAAAGAGTACTTAAAGTTTCCATAATTGTAGTCTACAGCTCAACTGCTGCAATTTTTGTCTTTTCTTTTTACTCTGTAGAAATAATGTAAAATAATATGTGAGTGCATTGCATGTCATGCTCAGTCAATGTATGGTAGCATGAGGCCCCCTCTATGTGCACATGCGTATTAGGAGTATTTTTTTTCTGAGCGTTCAACACTTGTTGTGTGAACTGTTACAGTGGATCCTCATTCCGAGAAGTCACATGACTGGGGGGGGGGGGGGGGGGGGGGGGGGGGGGGGGGGGGGGGGGGGGGGGGGGGGGGGGGGGGGGGGGGGGGGG
>JABFDZ020000138.1:3223488-3237105 GCA_019775955.2 Pollimyrus isidori | reverse complement strand
TTCATGTTGCCCCCTCTTTTTTCAAATTGTTTTTTTGTTTTTTTTTTTTTTGAGGGTTAAACACTTTTTGTGTTAACTTTTACCGTGGATCCCCATTCCGTTACGTCAAATGACTCCCCCCCCCCCCCCCCCCCGTTTCTGTGCTGTTTTCCTAGCACGCCTTTTCACTGAGGTTTTGCAGGGTAGAATCAGGGACTTTCCCTTCAGCTGCTAAAGTGCCCCCCCCCTGGCTCTCTCTCTATCGCTCTCTTTCTTTCTCTGTCTCTCTCGACCTCTCCTGCATGATTGTTATCACCGCTTCTGCGTCATGTGGCTGCTATTGTTGCACCCATAATCTCCCTTTCATGGCTGGAGGGATGATTATGATCATTATAGGTCAATTGTGTACATGCAGATTTTACCCCCATGATCTTTCTTGTTTTTGTGACTGTTTAGCTCGGCATACTTGAAGGTAACTCCTAGGACCGCTCTCCATGGGAGAGGAATGGGGCTTTCCCTCTCTGTCCCACCCTGAGTCTATCACCCCCTGGCACCAGAACTCCCCCGCCTGCCTGCCTTCCTTCCCGGTTCATCTCTGGTCTCTCCCAGGCATATCTCTACTATATGTCAGCATTTTTTTCCTTTCTCACCATAGAGTGATTAACAGTAACCTACAGGATGCAGTATACATTCCTGAGAGATTATTATGCGGCTGCTGACCTTTGTGATTGCCGAAATGTCCCTGACCTATCCTTGCAATCATATTCAAATGTATTGTTTATGGTAGAATTAAAGACTATGGAAGTTAAGAAAGAGATATATGTCATTTTATAAAAGGTCATTTTAGTGTGATGAGCTTTGCCAAGAGTGAAATATGAGCACCAGGATTCATAGGATTCCAGGGAATTCACCATGAAAATACCCACGGCGGCGTTCTTAGCCTGCATTGATATGTACTTGGAACGTGTGTGTGCCAGTATGTGTGAGTAGGAGTGAGTCAGAGTGGATTCAGGGAAATAGGAGTGTTGATTTCACAAGAAGGGAGGGAGGATATTATTTGGTGTGACATGGAAGGAATTTTTCTTTTTACTCTGATCTTTTTGCTCTCTGACCTTGTGGGAAGGGTAATATTTCTGTGTGGTCACCGGAAGGTGAATAGATACGTAAAATTCACAAACACCATATTGTGTCCTTGAAAAAGGCACCAGTTTGATTCCTTTGCACATACTGAATAACCAGCATTATCCTTCTGTCTGCTTAAATGTAACAAGGTGTGTTATTGGTCCACATTCTTATGCTAATGCATTTGCATATGGACTTCAGTTCAGCAGGGTGATGTCTGCCTCTAATTCTGTCTATTGCCCCTCTGAGGCTACTTGGCAGGCTGTTGTTTTCTCGTGCTCTCGGTGTGCCAGACAGCACCCTGGATGGGTGTGTTGCAGCCATGGCACTGGTGTTTTGATTACATAAGTTGTGTGGAGATTTACCCGAAGAACAGGTTCCAGCTGACAGTGACTTGTAAAAAAATTCCAAATATTACTAAATCTGTCGGGTTAAATTGGACGTGGTGATGCGTTTATTGTGTGGTGAAGTGCTGAGGATTTGACCCAAATGCACCCATTCATCGATTCCCCACTAATCCACTGTAGCTTGAAGCCTGTCCCAAACAAAACATGTCAGGGGACAGATGTATACTATTGGCAGTTTAGAAATAACTGTTTGCCAACTGCGCCCTGTCAGAACAAGGATGAAATTTAAACCCCCATCCCTGGAGGTGCAAAGCAGAAGAGCTACCACACCACCAACCGCATTTTAGAGCTTAGATTTACAGAACAAAGCCAAAGCTAATCAAAACTATTAACATGACGTCTTAAAACTGAGACTATTGCTGTTGACGTAATGCCTCAAAGCTGAGGCAATTACTGTTGACATAATGCCTCAAAACTGAGGCTACTACTTTTCACATAATGCCTTAAAACTGTTTACATAATCTCTGAACGATTAACCAAAACACCATTTGGCCATGCTCAATTTAGCGGTGAGTAGGATATATATCGATTGGTACTCCCATCTCACTGATGGCATAGCAAAAGGTTTAATTGATCTTGTAATGCTCATGATGAATGATTCATTCTGGATTCATACTCTGTGGTTTATGCAGCTTGAATGGTTTTCCTGCCTCTAGGTCTAGGGTTGGATACATTTGCGGGTTCAGTTTGTATGTCATACAGAGGGCTGTCCTTGACTCTGGCCCCATGACAAAAAAAATGATTTGCTGTATAGAGTCACTGTTTTTCTTTGCCTGCAGGCTGAATTTCTGTGGGTACAGTTCATGATAAGACACATGACAATGACCCAGCCATTGTTTTTCACTTTCTGTGTCCATTTTGGGTTACCCATCTCCCTTTACAGACACCTCTACACCTGGCTGTGATTACTCATCAGGCTCTGCTGGTGCAGCTCCTGCTCAGTGCTGGGGCTGACCCCACCATGCTGGACCGGCATGGCCAGACTGCGGCCCACCTATGCTGTGAGCATGGCCTCAGCTCCTGTCTGGGCCTGCTCCTCCGCCACCCTGCATCCCAGACCTGCCTTAAAGTTCGCAACTATGAAGGTGAGTCCTGCCACTTGTCTTCCCAACCTCCCCTCACCTAGCCAACAGCTGGGCTTCATTGTACTTTGTAGTGTCCCTACCCCTCTGCTCTTCCATATGGTAACCCCCCCCCCCCCCCCCAGCAACTGGCTAGCACCGGTTTCTGGTAGCTGATCTTTGAAGAGTCCCTTTCTGGGTTTCGGTCGCACGGAGAAACAAAGCCCTGTTTGACTCATTCCACAAATGCTGCAGCTTACAGCCCGACGTAGCAACCCACAGGTACTGGCCTCATCTTGTCATCTACAACCGGCATGCCCCCTGGCATGTATGGTTTCAAAATCCCAGCAGGTCCTTATCTATTGTTAATAATATGGTTCAATTTAATCACTGTATGGAGTGGGGTAAGATAAATCATTACATTTTAACTACCTTATGGTATCACCTGGTTTAATACTGGCTCACTACGGTCCAGTTTAACCACTGCATCCTTCAGTTGTGTTAAGTCCCTGCATTTCTTCAGTCTGTACATTATACCTCATGCACCTGGACAGTCTGAAGCTGGCAGGCTTCTGTGCTGTATGCGCAGTGAGAATGTAGCCTGTCTCCTTGCTCAGCATACTCTGGCACAAAAGAAACTTTCCTGACTGTTAAGTACAGAAAGCCCCTAAAAATACAGAGAGGGCAAGCCAGCGCTTCTGAATGGGAGCCCAGTGAGGCCTTTGTGTCCTCTTTCCCTGTATGGCATGATACGTGCTAACCGTCTTGCAGCACAATGATATAGCCATGTACCACAGGAATGGTATGTCACAGTGAAACACAGATATGCTTCTGCGCTCTAGTGGTTCACTCAGCATCTTTGCCTGCAGGTCTCACGATGCTCCACTTGGCCGTCCAGAACTCAAACAAGGAGCTTGTCAAGATGATCCTGGACAGCGGGGCTGACATCAATGCTGTGGTCAGTCTTCCATCTTACTGTTTCTGTGTTTCTGACTGCCATACCGTTCATTTTTTTGTCTTCATTCGTGTGCCTCTTTACCTCATGGTAGCCTTGAGTACACCCAGTTTGTGGGCATCTTTGCTGTCGTCTACAACAATTTACTCTGAAAATAGACGGCAGAACTGTGCAGATAGAGGAACTGGAGAAATATATGTTCAGCTGAAGCGCCCCCTTGCTTCCCCTTCTGTGGAGGATCATTGCACGTCATTGTTAGGCCTGAGTGTCCACTGCTGCATGGGTCTTTGTTCTGCTGCTGGACCTTTAAGGCTGAAACCCTGATGCTGTGCATGTTAATTCCTAAAAGAGAGGTTCATCTGTCAGAATGTCCACCATGACCATGAGCCTCCTCCATGTTCCTACAGGATTTCAAAAGCGGGCGGAGTCCCCTCATTCACGCTGTGGAGAATAACAGCATGGAGATGATCAATTTCCTCATCGAGGTGGGTCTTTTAATGTGAATCAGTCATTCTTTTGGGTTCTCATCTCAATACTTGACTCACCAGCCCATGTTTCCTCATATTCCATGAATTCAATGCATATTGACTGCTATGACTGATGCACGTCAGTAGGAGGCATTCTTGTGACATCACTGTTTGCCATTGCCTTTGACGCGTGTCCCTCCTCCAGCACACAACTGACCTTGCCCTCCTTCCTTGCCCCCCCAGAGCGGCAGCAATGTGAACATGCAGTCCTACAGTGGCAACACAGCCCTGCACAGTGCCTGTGGCCGGGGGCAGGTGGAGGCCGTCCGTGTGCTGCTGAAGAATGGAGCTGACAGTAGCCTGAAGAACTACCACAATGACACCGCCCTGATGGTGGCCAAAAATAAGAAGGTGGATAATGGGTTTGGCAGTAGGGTGTGTAGGCGGCTTATAGTGAAAGCTCAGCAGGCAATGCAGAGACACTGATAGCAATCTAAGGTCTCCCAATAAGGTCATCTTAAATGGTAAATGGACTGCATTTATATAGCGCTTTTCTACAAAGCGCTTTACAAATTATGCCTCACATTCACCCATCCACACACGCAATCACACACCAGTGGCGGAGGCTGCCATGCAAGGTGCCAACCTGCACACCGGGGGCAATTCGGGATTCAGTGTCTTGCTGAAGGACACTTCGATGGGGCCAGAAGTAAGCGGGGCTCAGACCTGCAACCTTCTGGTTGCCAAACGATAGCACTGCCTTCTGCACTACCATCTTCCCTTAGTGGGAGTCAGCAGAAGATTCATTGTTTTTGCTGCAACAATAATACTGTAAGTACACTGTTCTTTATAGAAGTGTTTCTCAAATCCAAATTCCCTGTGAGTTGTGAGGGAACAAAAGCATGGACCCTCTTGGGGTCCCCAAGGACTGGTTTGAGAATCACTGCTATATAAGCATGCCAATGTGTATTTTGTACTTTCTTTGGAAATATAATGACCTCTAGTGGTCATTATATGTAAATGCATGATACCTTAGCATAACATAGGTTAGGTTTTTACATATTTCTTTTTAAGATTCAAATTTACTTCTTGTTGTTGTAATAACACATCTTTTTTTTTGCAGTAATTCGGTTTGAATTATTTTGAGCATTACCATTGTCTTTGCACTGTGCCATTTGGTATATTACTAGTGTACATTCATCCTCATAATTACTTTTTACACCAGGTAACAGATGTGTTGCGTGGTAAGGGATCACGCAGCCAAACTTCAAAAACAGCAGAGCCCTCTGATTCCATTTCGACTCTTCAGTGCACGCCACAGTCCCACCTGCATAGCACCAATGGTGAGAAGAGCATTTTCACAAACATGCATTCGTGTATATTGCATGCAAACACATGCATTCATGCTGCAGCTGGCGACAGAGTATGCAATGAAATAACATCTCATTATACCTATGGAATTTGTTAATCATCGATCTTTTCATCCACCCATTTTCCGTACTGAATATTCAGTATAGGGTCACGCCATAGCTATACCTTCTTTCTAAACCTCTCTCTCTACCAGGGACCCCAGTGCAATCTCCAAGCCAGAGCATCTCTCCCTCCCTGCTGGCCACACCAACACAGCTAGCTCCATCTCTGTGTGGGAATAACCCTGGTTCTCCGATGGCTCCTCCTTCTCACTCTCCGGGCACCCAATCAGTTGAGGACCACTCAGGTAGTCAACCCACGATGGCAAAACAAGAGAGCAAGGACCAGCACCTGCAGTGCACACAGCCCTCCATGACAGTGGACTGTGAAACAGCACCGAGAATGCACGTCCAACCACGCCTGTATTTACCAGCAGACTGTGCCACCTACCAATCTTATTTCAGAGACAGCACTTTGGGTCCCATAATTCCCTATCCTGTGTATCACAACATTTTACAAACTGTCTGCCCAGAGCAAGCATACATCTTCCTCCCACAAGGCTTCTCGCATCAGTTCAATTATGCCCAACTGCCCTGTTACTGTCCAGTCCAATCACGGCCATCCAGCCGAAGTAGTGACCAATCGGATGCCTCTACAATGAGCATAAGCAGTGGAGGCAAAGGAGAAAGTTGACACTTGCTCACTACCCCTGTAACTCTTTGAGTCTGTATTTTCTAAAACCAGAGCATCTGAATCTGTGCTGAACAGCAAAAAAATGCAGTAGCAGAAGGATACATGTGAACTGTGAAAATAGTGAAACTGTAAAAATATTTATATTACCATATTTATACTAAAGAACTGGCAATATGTAAAGAAGTTTTTTTGGCAGTCCACATTAATATATTCACAAAAGGACTTGATTATGGGTGACATGGTGGTGCAGTGGTTAGCAATGTTGCCTCCCACTGAGAAGGTCCTAGGTTTGATCCCAGGGTGCTTTTTTGTGTGGAGTTTATATGTTCTCCCTGTGCATTTGTGTGTTTCCTCCCACAGTCCAAAGACATGCAGGTTAGGTCAATTGGCTACTCTAAATTACCCATGGACGTGAATTTGACTGTATTTGTCTGTGGTGGACTGGTGCCCTGCCCTGGGTGTACCAGCTTCTGCCTGATGATGCTGGGATTGGCTTCAGCTTCCCTGTGGCCCAGATGGATAGAGCAGTATAACTAATGGAAAGATGGTTCAATTATCTGAGTTTTTTTATTTATAACCATTTTAACAACAGGGATTTTTAAATAAAGAACTGACCTTTGAGAAGGTCGTTGCCAGTGGTGTGTGGTTTAGAAAGGATATCATAACGTCCTTTGTATGTGGTTATGAGGTCTTCCTAGGTATTGACACACATGAAATGGGTCACAAACAGCTTTTTCTTGCATGGTGCAGACAGAAGAATGTATATACATTTTTTTTCAGTCCAGAGCATTCAATTGAACTGTATTATATGAGTAATGTGAGGTATGTTAAATGCTGTCCTGTTAGTCTTAAAAACTCACTGACTGCAAGTGACAATCAAATTCAGATTCTTCTTTGAGGGTAAATAAGGAAAGTCTTCTTATTACAGCATTACTGCAACTGCTAAGAAATGCTTTTTATCTCTTAGGTAAGTTCAATGACCAGTTTACATATATGACCAGAAATCAGCTCCTCATCGAGAATTCTTGTATTCTTAAGATATACCTGCTTTATTACTTGAACTAATCACAGGTACAGACATTAATCTAAAACCTAGGTGTTTTTGCCTAACTGGACAGTCTGGTACCAGTTGAGTCAGTGTAATCTCATTGATAGCTTAATAAACCTAAAAAGTAAGACTGCACTTTCTACAGGAAGCATTGAGGGTTAGTTGAACATTCAGCTGTGAATCCCTAAAATTGCAAGAGAAAGTGTACTTATTTGCCAAAATCCATCATGATTTTATATCTGTCAACTTTTTTTTACGATCACTGTGTTCGACAATGTAATATTCGCTACATTTATAAACTGCAACAACGTTAATGTTGTTTTTTTTAACTTAAAATAGCATTTTTAGGAGCAGCACTTTAGCGAAATCTGTGTTGGTTTAGTATTTACTTGCGAAAGTTGTTCTTCTACTTTTTACATGTACATGTGTATAAATTCAATAATAATACATTTCCGTACTAAATACAAGATCTTATTCATTATGTTCCATTTTACTGTCTCCTATTTTGCGTTCTTGTCCTAATAGATGTAGATACACAAACTTTTCTGTTTTAGACCATGACTTCTTGAAATGTGACTATGAAAACCAGATCTATACGAATGATAGGCTATGTGGCGGCTGCTGTTATTCTATCCGCATTTTTTTTTTGCACAATTGTGTGAGTGCATGGTTTTCAATTTTTTATTTTGCTTTTCCTTCTGAATGACAACACAAATGCACCTCGGTCTATACTAAATTTTAGATTCCTATTCGCAGAAAGACAAATCTTAAATCTTAAGTAAAATACCTCACGGACCCAGTCTCCTAGTTTGAATTAGTTTCTGGAGGTTGGAACATTGTAATTATATGGTCTAGGGCCCAATATGATAGGCTTTCATGGGACACAAAATGTGTGGAGGTACCCCTGGCTATTGTAGCAACTTAATTCCGATGAGCAAACGTAAACGAGGAACAATGAAACACTTTTGAGGCGGTAACTACATTTCCACAGCTATTTTGTGAGTTCATGATGTACAATTCCCGTGTTCATTTTTTCTATTTCCGTTTTTGTATAATTGTACATATTTCTTAATAAATATCCCCCGCGACACAGTATTGGATATATTATATGCCGCTACACTACAGAAAATCGACAGATAAATTAATAATCATATTCATATAAAACGGAACGTCAGTCTAAGATACAGTATTAAGTTATATAGCATAATCTCATGAAAAAATGTAAGAATTCATCAAATTTGATTAAAAAAAGGTTTTAAAATATTGTAATGCATTATATTAGACGTAACGTATACGTATGACAATAACTGACGGGTTCTATAGTTAGATAACTACATTACCCATCTGGCACCGTGTACCGGCGCCTTTGTAACGTCATGCTTCAGCGCAAAAAAACAGCGAACGAGAGAGAAAGAGGACGGCCATGTTGAATTTCCAAATTTCACATAGAAGAGACAACAATAGAGGAAGAGTACATGATCGTAGTGAATTTCCTGAGCGATCAAATGTTTCATTAGAGCAATTTAAAGAGTCTGTTTTAAACGACTAAAGAAAATCCAATCACCAGGAAAAGGTAGTTGATTCTACATGCTCTTTTCACTTGATTAAGAAGGTATAACAAACTAAAGCGTCCGATCATGCAAACAACAGCGAAATGTGTGTTCGTAAACCTTAGCTAGCCAGCTAGCTACCCACTATAGTTAAAACAGCACTTTCAGTAGGTGAGTTATTGTTTCAAGCAGTATGAGCACTGTCGCCAATATTTGATTTTCGGGGCTCGCGAGTATTTGTATTTAACAATTTGTAATCAGTTGTGTATAGTAATCCGAGCACTTGTTCGCTCCCGGTAGCCGGATCCTTAGCACAGATTTGGCGCTTTGTTGTCGTCCTCCAATTCGTTGAGGAAAAGTTGCTAGGTTGAACTTGGGCGCGTGTCGGTGGCTGACAGCTCGCTTGTGTGCCAGCGCGCCCGAGTCGGCTGCACGCGGGTTATCTTTCTACGGCTGGTGCAGGACTTTTTTCAACGTTTGAAGCGGAGAGTGTGACTGGTCCCCCTCTCGCGCCGGCCCGCTGTTACCGCGGGGCTCCGTGTACATGGCCCGTCTGAATTTTAAAAAGACCTCTTAAAGACCAACTCACCCATTTTGTTATCGGCGGCACAAGCTAGTGTTGCGCGTCTAGTCTGCCAGCAAAATTTAGCGTGGCGTATTATTGTCAGAGAGCGTATTTGTAAATTGCACCATGTGCTGTCCTATGGTGTTCTGCTGTGGGTTTTTTTAATCCTGCTTGACTTGGGTTTTTTATGTTTGTAATTCAAGCTCAGTGAGGAAAAAATCGCTGGCGATGTAATTGTTTGCAAATCGGTCATTGCCGCGGTCTTATCTGTTCAGGTTTGAGGCGAATTAACAGTATTTACAAACATGTATTTAGCTTTTAGAAACTTAATGACTGTATTAAGGTGAAGAGTTCATATTGTTTCCGTTAGCTTAATTGGACGACGCTGCCCAAACCACGTACATCGTACACATTGCGATGTTTAATATAAATTTGGCATGCGATTCGCATTTTAAATCGGAATCCTCTTATTACTGTAGGAATTACCAGTCACGGACGTTTAACGGAAACTCCCAAGATCTAGTAGTCGGGGACGCGTGCTGTGTGCCCAGTGGGAGCCGGAGAATTAGCTGCGATCAGCATATACAAGCTGCTCTTTTCCTGCAATTAACAAGGGCTCTGTTTACAATCCTCTTTTAATTAAGGCATTGCTAACACAGTCATTTTAATTGCGATACGAGAATACATCTTTATGGAAATAACAGCTGAAAGTCCCGTACCTACAGGTATCTTTGGGGTTGGGCCAAAACTCGTGCACTTTATGTCGGAATATTGTTGCGTGTTTGTGTGTGTATTTTAAGTAACGGTTATATGTAACGTTTTCTAAAGTTTAAAGTTCTGTGATATTTGTATTGCATTGCATACTATGTCTAGTATGTATGTTAAGGGAAAACGAGTAGTGCTTTAAAGGTAAATGATCCAATCAGTTTTACACGAGTGTACTTTAAAGCTGTTCATGCATGGTTTCTCTATAGTTCATGTGTTAATAGTGCCCTGACAATGCTCCACATTCTGACAGGTCTCAGAACCAGGACACTGGCTTGTTTCACAGAAGAGCCCAGAAGCTGAGACCCCCTCTCCTACAGGACACAGAGTAGCCACCTTTTTAGCTGAGGCAGAAAGCAGGAGCCAAACACTGTGAAAGAACCCTACAGAAACTCTACACCATATTTCTTTCGGACTAAAAGCCCCATTGGTGCATTTGCTGCAATTTTCTGTTTTCAACAGGAATACTATTGGTGACATACTTACAAAGCAAGAAGGATAAGACTAAACATCTTATACGAATTTGAGGACCATTAAGTGCAAGTTTATAAACAGAGAACATCTAAGAGTACGCAAGTAGGCCCAGTGGGAGGAAAAAAACACAAGAAAAAACAGACTTTTGAACTGAAACGCCACACAATTCTGGCAGACTTTGGTCTGTTGAAATTGCCTTAGCTGTTCTTACCCAGAACTTGTATTTCATGATACACGTTTACATATAATTTTCTATATTGTGTGCGTGTATGTAACTTATTTATTCTCGTAAATGCTTACTTCTCTTCATATGGAAGAGTATTTGTGTATATAAACTTTTGTACGGCAGATGCTCTTTATTTTGAAGAGTTAATGTGTGTATATAGAATTATATAAGTACAAAAAATAAGTTATAAAATCTCGAAAGAACAGTTGTCAGTCTTCCATCTTTAAACTGTTAAGTGATAAGTGAAGGAGCATTTTGAAGTTGAGCTTGTGATTTGAACAAATCCGGAGCTTTCCTGGCAATGGCAACTGCAAGAACAGAAAACCCAGCCACTGTGGTCATGGGATTGAACAAGCAAAATGGGCAGATGAGGGGGCAGCCCAAACCTACCCCTGTTTCTTCAGGACCCCTAGCTGTTGGCTCTCAGCCAGGAAAGACCTCCAGTGCACCTCAGAAAGGAGTCCTGCAATCCGGCAGTGGCATCAAGTATGTTGTCCTGTATAACATTCGTCGACTTTATTCAGTTGTCCTTCTGTCTTGGTTGTCCAATCCCTTTCCCCCCACCTTAAATGTTGCTAAACTTGTTTAAGGTTTGGTGATGATTGGAAGAAGTCCCTGCAGCTTCCCCCGAAAGACCTCCGTGTTAAAACATCTGTAAGTCAGTGTGCTTCTGCTACCTCCCAATCAACATTATGCTTCTTTGAGAGTGCACAGTTCGGTACAGGTGCATGTAAAGGTAGAAAAGGCTGACATTCTTGCTTAGACGCACACTACTGCTGTAAATTCTGGTAAAGGTTTTTGGTTTTTGCTGCTGCTTTGTCCCATCAATACTGATGTACCCCCCCCCCCCCCACACCACCACCATTACCACCAGGATGTTACAGCAACAAAGGGCAATGAGTTTGAGGATTACTGTCTGAAGCGGGAGCTACTGATGGGCATCTTTGAGATGGGATGGGAGAAGCCTTCCCCCATTCAGGTAGGCTGCTTGCTTTCCTCAGTTGCTTCCAGAACTGTGCCATTTAAGTATACTACAAAATGTACCCATACTCTGCCTGGCTTGGGACATGCAATCCGGCAATCTTATTGTGGTGTCTCTGTCTTTCTTAGGAGGAGAGCATTCCCATTGCTTTGTCTGGCAGGGACATACTGGCCCGGGCCAAAAATGGCACGGGCAAGAGTGGCGCCTACCTCATTCCTCTCCTAGAGAGGGTTGACCTAAAGAAAGACTACATACAGGGTGAGCCACTCATCCTCTCCTGTTTTACATGTACATGCTTTCAACCAACCTTTATGATGAAAGATACGAAGGTTAAACTTGCACGTCAACCATGCAGTAATATTTACATGTGGATATTGGCTCTTCACGTGTCTGGTTACTGCACACGCTGTACTTCCAGAAGGCTTGTGTACAAGGCACTGACATATGGACAGAGCCCTTGGTAATCACACACGCTCCACCTCCCCGGCCGTCAGCACAGCATGTGCCCTTCAGGGAACAGTTGTGCCTAACCCTGGCCTCCTCCTTCAGCTCTGGTGATGGTGCCCACCCGAGAGCTGGCCCTGCAAGTCAGCCAGATCAGCATCCAGATTAGCAAGCACCTGGGAGGGGTCAAAATCATGGCCACCACAGGGGGCACCAACCTTAGGGATGATATCATGAGGCTCGATGAAACCGGTAGGTTTTGGCTTTGGTGTTTCATAGACTCCTTGGCTAAATGACTTCTATAATTCTTGCTGGTATCTGCTTGTTATTTGAAAGAAAAATATATATGTATCTCACACACACATGCACACACTAGTATAACAACATCTGTGTATGTGGGAATGTGCATATTTGTACTTGTGATTTAATAATGTTTAATAACCTAAGATGGCATTCTCGTAGTATCTTTAAGACTACAGTCTGTGTTGCTGCAAAATTAGTTCAGATTGAGTAGTTGGGGTAACTGATTTGAATTGCATAGTTTTACACAAGTGTTTCTTTATGTGCATGCTCAGTTTAGTGGCACATCACATACAGTTAAATTTAATGTTGCTACTGCATTGATTAATGAATTTATAGTTGTCTTTTTTACTGGTATACATTTCCAGGTATAGTTTTCTGACCTTGTTTCTCTTGCCAGTTCATGTGGTGATAGCCACCCCAGGTAGGATCCTGGACCTGATCAAGAAGGGGGTGGCCAAAGTAGACAGAGTCCAGATGATGGTGATGGATGAGGTGAGAAATGAGATGATCATGAGATGATCTTTTGAAGGCTCTGTTGAACTGTTGAAGTTTTCCCCAGCAAATATGAAAATAGGCTGTATGTTATGCTGTTGTGGATATGCTAATTTTGCTTGCTACTGCGTTGGTTAGGCTGAGCAGTAAAGCAAAATTGATTTGAACTCCCAATGGTGATTTGTTTTGGGAGGTGTAGGGTGGTTTTGCATTTACATTGCCCATGATTCATCCAAGAGTTCTTTCACATGACTTTGTGTGCATGTTGTTTGTCTTGTGGTTATGATTTATGCAGAATGGGAACTTCATTGATCTGTGTGAGAAACACAAATGCTCAGTAGACATGTTATGCCAGAAAGAGAACTGCAGTGACAAGGGAAGTCAATCTTGAAGGCTGAGATTATTTATGGAGTAGGTGGATCTTTGTGAGCAGTCTTTTTAGATAGTTTAGCTATAGTGCAAAATGTGACAAGGCACTGGTCAAAAACTGAAACACTTTGCAAGATATAAGGATAAGCAACTTTTGCTATATAGTAGGGCTGGGCGATATGGCCTAAAATTTATATCGTGATATAATTTGTAGCACGTGCGATAACTATATATATCACAATATATTAAAACTGACTGCCAGATACATTCCCGAATAATAAACACACTTCAAAAAAGTACAGAAT
>JABFDZ020000138.1:3134661-3149979 GCA_019775955.2 Pollimyrus isidori | reverse complement strand
TTGTTGTGCGATTTAATCTAGGTTCTTAGGTTTCCTCCCTCAGTCCATAAACATGCTGAGGTGAAATGGAGTTACTGTGCCCTGCAATGGTGTGTGTGTTGTGTCTGTAGCCCCCAGGTTAAGCTCCAGTCCCCCCAGGACCATGACAATGGATGGATTTGTCCTCTGACTGCTTTCAGCACTTTCTTCATCTTTGCACTTAGATTTGGCTTTTACCTTGCCACCTTCTTCAGGAACCTGTCTCTTTCCACATACGTGCTTCTCTCTCTTCCCTTGTCGTCTGCAGCACAGCCGTCACTGTCAGACTCAGAGAATGGTGATAACTCAGAGGCAAACAACTCAGGGACACTGCAGCTGCTGGCAAATACATACCGGTAGGTGTCACAGTCACACTCTGAGATCTCTGTCCCAACTCTGAATTCCCAACCTTGAACGAAGGCCACTGACATCCTGTCTATCAGTATCATGACAAGTCAGCACCTACTGTACGCAAAAGGGAACAAATTCCAAAAGTTCATAGTCGCACAGGGACTTCAAACAATCAGCAGCCCTGCATGGGGAACAACTTATTAATATGAATTATTATTTGTATTTGCGTGGCAAAAGCTTTTGTGGTAACACTTTATAATATTGTTCTGTAGTTAACAGGCAAATATGCTGGAAGTAAGCAACAACAAAGGAGTAGTGCTTCGTTAATACCTAAATTAGTACTATTCAATACTAAGGAGTTATGCTTGATTACCAATAGGTAATAGTGAATTAATTATTATAGTAGTTCACTAGTACTTCATTAGGAACTATTGAGTATTGCAGGTCTCATTGGGAATTATCTATTAGCTATGGATTATTTCTAATAACTACTAGTTAATTATTTGTCAAATGAACAGCTCTTATTTTGGACTAAATGGGATGTACAGTATAGGCTTTTGGCATTCTTTTCCTTTTGGAAAAACAGGTTTATTTCTTCCTACTTGTTTGTATGATATACAACTTATTCTACAAATTTTTACTACCTAAAATATGTATACAGTACCTACATTTTAATTATTTACTTCACTTCATGTGTCAGTGTTCTTCAAACTGTGCTTAGAACTCTAACTGAAGGGATGGTCAATCAGAGACTCATGTTTTGCCACATGATTTGCTCTACCACATATTATTGATCTTTTCTAAACATTAATAAATGAATGCATGCATTTTAAATAAGGAATGAAGTCTTACTAATGACCTAAATAATACTAATTGTAACTCATTAGTAATGAATGTGGCATTACTGACTTCTTCAGCAGGAGTTACTAAAGATCAAGAACAGTATTATAAAGTGAAACACACTGTAACTTACTAGTAATGAATGTGGTGTTATTGAGTAAGTGCTTTTGGCCCAGCCAGCAGGTCCTCTCCATCGGTCTTGGTCCGCTGACATCACACTTGCTATAGCAGCATTGTATTGTGGGTCAAATCGCCATTTTGGTTGTATACAACGCAACAGCGAGCATTTGTGTCCGGTTTTATCTTTGGTAAGATGGGACACTCGTGCAGTGTGAAAGGCTGTGAATATAAACTTTAGAAGACAAATAAATGCATGTTCAGTAATATTACTTAAACAAAAACATCTTAGAACAGTATTATAAAGTGTTACCGCTTTTGTAATAGTTACGAGCTGTACCCATTTATACTGCTTAAAGTCAGGGCAGAATTTGAGGCAACCATCCCTTAAAGTGAGTTTGGCACTACAGGTACAGTTATTCAGGAACCATAACCTGCATACTCTCGCAGCTCAGACGACATGGGCATAGTTCAGAAACTATCCTATCATCTATCCATCTTCAATCCCTTTCTTCTGGTGATGATGATGCTTAAAATGAAAATGCAATGATGCTTTATTTTCCATTTGCACAAGTAAAAAATACGCCAGGAGGTGCATGGTGGTGGTGGGACACGCTGAAAGCCGCCTTACCTTGGCTTGCACTGCATTAACTAGGCAGCTTAAGAACCATTCTACACAGTTTAGGGATACTTATCTATCTACACTATAAGCATGTAGATAGGTGAGTGGCTTCTCTTAGTGGCAGTGTAGAATACTCTTAGCATATGAGAATTGCCATCAGTCCACCTCAACAAACCATGTGGTGTTATTTTACCTTATGATCTTCATTATGCATTTTCATCTTCCAAAGCCATTTTGAAGAGTCATTCAGATTTGTGGTACAACTGGCTGCTTCGCATCCCTGACTGTTTCGGTTGCATTGTTTTATGCCCCAGGTCAGCCATGACGAGAGCAATGGACGTGGGACAAACCCTGCTAGACTTCAGCAAGATGTATTACGAAGACCATGTCAAACCCACGACAGACAAATACATTGAGCTGGCTTCTGACACCACAAACTCCATGTGGGAGCGCATATCCAACAAATGGACGGAATATTATGAAAACTAGCTGCCAGTAGCAGAAATATGCAATACGTCATGCTCCCCCCATATCTGGGAGATGACGGAGCCATTCAGTCAAGTCTCATTTGGACTGGTGTCTCACCATATTCCTTAGTGTGTTCACAGCTGATGACAAAGACAGAAGGTAAAGAATGTTGAAAATTGGGCCAGAAATGCAACATATACACGTTACTTACCTACAGGTTTTAAAGAGTATGTTGTAACTATGCAGTATTACTCAACGTCACACATCAGAGTTCTTTCTGAGCCGTACTGCCTTGCACGCCATCAAACCTGCTGAACAACTTGCTTTGAGTCAGATGTCCCTGGAATCAGAAACCTATGAACATATAAGGAAATTAGGCTCCTCTTCTTCTATATTTCCTGGTTCTGTGCCGGATGGACTGCTGCTCTGTCTTAATTAAACCAGTTGTTATGTTCCACGAGTTGTTTTTTCCTTCATGCAGCCTGAAACATCATAATGCAGTGACCAACTGAACCATTATTGCTTCTGTTACCTTTTATAGTATCAGTGTATAAACATACAAAAATCTATAAAACAAATATGTATTTTCCCAAGGAATAGCCTAAGATTTGTGATAGATATGAGAAATGTATCATAAACATTTGCTAAAGCTTAAAGATTTGCTTATAGACCATAAGCAGTGTTCTGTCCAATTGAAATTGTCAAAGCTAAATAGCAACAGCAGTTAATGCCACAGGAAAGCTATTTCCAAGCGTGCAGCAAAGCATACTTCCAGATCACTATTGACTTGACAGTACCTATTAATATTTATGAGTGGCATCAGCCAACAGAAGAAGCACAATAGGGATGGGGAGGTACTTTGAATTACATCCTCATGGCCCTCAAGCCAATCAGCTTGCAGCCCACACTCAAACCTTACTACAACCCACTGACTCATTCGCATATGAATTTCGGAAGAACTGTGAAGAGCAGCGAAAGGTTAAAACAATGGGACAACATCTGCACCCTAGGAACAGACCTGTAAGACAGCATTTACAGCTTATGAAGGAACTTTAGGGTTAGCTGTAGATAAAGAACAAGTGTTTTACATTTACGTTGGAGAGCACTGTTGCCTTCATGCCTGAATCCTGCCTCCATTCTGGGTGTGTGGAGATCGCATGTCTCCATGCTGAGTGAACAGAGATCGCATGTCACCATGCTGAGTGAACAGAGATCGCATGTCCCCATGCTGAGTGAACAGAGATCCCATGTCACCATGCTGAGTGAACAGAGATCGCATGTCCCCATGCTGAGTGAACAGAGATCGCATGTCCCCATGCTGAGTGAACAGAGATCGCATGTCCCCATGCTGAGTGAACAGAGATCGCATTTCCCCATGCTGGGCATGCAGAGATCGCATGTCCCCATGCTGGGCGTGCAGAGATTGCATGGCCCCATGCTGGGTGCACAGAGATCGCATGTGCCCATGCTGGGTGTGCAGAGATCGCATGTGCCCATGCTGGACGTGCAGAGAATGCAGGTCCCCGTGCTGGGTGAGCAGGGATTGCACATCCCTATGTTGCATCAGTGGAGATCACATGTCCCCATGTAGGTGAGTGGAGATCGCAGGTCCCCAGGTCCCCATGCTGAGTGTGTGGAGATTGCATGTAATGAAGATGGTCTACATCTGAAGCAGCTAAGGAGGTTTAAGGTCTCTCCTGCTGTCCTAGAGGCCTTCTACTCGGCTACTGGCAAGAGCATAACTACCATAAGCATTACACCATGGTTCAGATACTGCTTTGTCCAGGACCAGAAAGTCCTGCAGAGGGTGGTTAGAGCAGCTGAGCGCTGCACCAGATCTGCCTTGCCCTCCCTACAAGACATTTACACCAGCAGCTGTAGATCCAGAGCAACAAAAATCTTCAAGCATCCATCCCACCCCAATAACTCTGTTCTGCCTGCTGAACTCAGGCAAACAGCTCCACAGCCTTATGACCAGAACTGAAAGGTCAAAGAGGAGTTTTTTTCCCCAGGTCATAAGGCTCCTAAACAAGAACAGCTCCCAATGCCCCTAGGTGGTATCACTCTGTATACACACTTTGTACGAGAGCCCATAATCCTATGAGTACTGCTTACATGGAGTTCATGCTATCGAAATTGTCAGTACATTTTTCATGTCTCTTGCACATTGCACTTATATTGCACAGCTCAACTACTTTTACCATATCACTTTAAATTATGTACAGCTGAACATATTTCATATATATTTATTTTATATTGTTATATTGTATATTTTATTATTCTCTTATCATGCACAGCTACGCCATGGTCATGTATACAACTGTGTATGTGACAAATAAATATCTTGAATCTTGAATCTACACATGACCTACATATGATGTACTCCCACATAACATCCTTTAAATCACTGGAGTGTCATTACTAAGTGACACTGCAGTTTTCTGAGTTCAGCTTACAAGGAGGCAGAAACATAAGAATAGAAACAGGTAACAGGCAAATAGCAGAGTGGAGGCTGCTGATCTGACAGCGGCGGAGAGCAAAGGGCAGAGCAGGGAGGGCAGCTTGGCTCTGTATATGTGGAAATCTGCTGATGACCTTTGGGTTGTTCCACTGTGCTCTTGCACTGGACAAAGAGTATTGATTCTGGCACATGCTCACCAAACAAAAGCAGACAGAAATGTCACCCATAAACGTTGCACCCATCTCTAAAATATAATAACTCACAAGAGAAATTCACAAGAGAAAACTGGACATGGTGGTTTGCATTTAAAATGCAAATCTCACTAATGTGAAACATTGTGTTAATTAAAGGCTTTATTCAAGAGCAAATGAGGCCAAAATTGAAAATTCTGCTTATGCATTGGTGCAGAAACCAGGTGTGTGTTCCTTTGCCCCACTGATGAAATATTTCTTATCCCCCTTTTCCTCCACATATGAATTTCATGCATGACAAAGGAGTTACATACGAGTACATAAGTATCTAGCATTTGGGAGCATCAGGGGGTTAACAGGTCTGTCTGACATGGAGTGGACTTTGGGTGTTTGCGTGGGTGTAACTTCCAGACTGCAGCTATTTGTTAGGCCAGGACAGTGGGTCCCCGTGAGCTTCTCGGTTCATTAGGTGACGTTTGTTTACTCACTTCCCTTATATCACGGCGCAGATTTTGCCGGACCACTCTGCCACAAACCTGGGCACTGACTGAAACCACATCCATCAACCTGGTCATCCATTGAAATCCTCAATCATCTCAAAGGTATTTTGGGCAATTTGGAATGGGTACCATTATCCACATTTATAACAAAAAAAATCTTGCTTTACCTTATTTCTGGGCCCTCATTATTTTCACAGGTTGGCTTCACTTCAGCTATGAATAATTCACACAAAGAGTTCATGCTTTATCTCCGCTAAGTGATTTGGTGCTTAAGTTGTGCATCCTAACGGATTGGGATGCAGGTAACACTTTCCTTCTCTTTCGCACAGATGTCAGGGAGATTTGCCATTGCATTCCTGCTCGCGCTCCAAGGTAAGAGTGGCTCTGTGCATCTCTGGCCACATCCTCCATGCCGAGTCCTCCCAGGAGCTTGGACCCCTTAGTGATCTGCATGCCTCTCTCTGTCCCCCAGTGTCCTTTTGCCTGTGCGGACTCCCAGAGCCTGAGAAGGAGCTCGTGGACAAGTATGACGAGCTGAAGGGGGCTGTTATCAAGAGGATCACGCAGATGTACAACAAGGCTCACCACGCCATCTCTCCCCTTCTGGAGGAAAGTCAATATGCGAAGGTGGCAAAGGACTATGTGGAAGACGTACAGGGGAGGCCCCGAGTCCAGAGCGGAGTTAAGATTGTGACGTAAGTATCTCCTTATTTCGCTCCCTAGCTGACATGCATTTCCAAGGACTGTAAACTTAAAGGGTAATAAATAAGTGACAGTGCTAATTTTTCCAATGAATCTGCAAAACACTGTAGAACTCCCAATCTTTGTAATTCTTAAGATAATAAATCACGGCAAATTACTTGTTGGCAATATATAGTTCAATGTAGGTTCGTTATCTAGCAATAAAAATAAATGTTATGTATGACTCATCTTCTTTTTTCTTATCCATGGATTTATTTATATATGCATTGTTATTGGAGATTGACAGCTTGGCATGCAGCTGTAATGCTGTTCCCTGACTGCTTCAGGTTTCTGTTTAGAACTAGGCATAGGGGTGTAAGAGAGGCATTATGAGGTGCCCTGATGATGTCGTCCATGTAGGGGTATGGCCCAAGAAGTCGTGCCATTGGTGGACAAGGCTCGCTCTGCTGGGCTTGGGCTCTATGGGCAGTACCTGCGTCCCTACGTTGGATTCTACCTGGACGAGGTCATCACAAACCTCCGGGCTACTCTGGAGAGCGTTTGGCCAGCTGAGCACTGAGATCCTAGCAGCAAATAGATCTGTCGCTGCTTATAGGAACTTCTTATCAGTATCTTCAGTTTTACACGACACAACTTCCCAATGACAGCAGAATCTGATTTAAAATGCACAAAAGGCTACGCTCTGCACTATTAAATCTCTTGCCAACAATCCTGCATAAAAAAGGGAAATAAAAGAAATAATATTAGAAATTACAGCAATTTCCATATTTCTCAAAAGAATGCAATTTACATTGTGCATGTACATAAATGCTTATTTCCTATTCATACATGAAGTGAGAAACAACAAAAGAGGTCATTTGTATTTGTATGCTGAGCTCAATAAAATAATTACAAACTGCAAACTGTTGTAATAGCTGTGTTATGTTTTTTTTCTCAAATAATCCCATCTAAGGAGGTAGACAAGTAAAATTATGAATACCCTTCTACTGAAGACACTTTGTGCCTTGAGAAAACACAGCTTTATCTCCCAAAACCTGTCTGGGAGAGGGTCACAAAAACCTGATGTAACATCCATGCATCCTCCATAACCGTGTACACAGTCACACAGACTTGGTATGACACGTGAAAGTGAAGCCCTTCTCCTGACATTCTGGAATACTAAAAATACGGCTCTCATTGTAAAACAGATGTGATCTGCAAGATCATGCAGGAAAACTCACATAAAAGACATTGACAAAAAGGTATATACACTGGCTGATTAATATTCAGCATGGAGAGAATTGTGAAAAACTGATACTGAATAATTTTTATAATCATCCTTTATTTTTTCTGTCTTTTATACATTAAATATTCAAATACTTCAGTTTAAAATCATTCATTTCATTCCATGAAAAAAACTGAGACATTCAAAGATTAATTTCACTTAAACCATCAATTTATCCTTTATCTGACAATTTATTAAATCATTTATTATTCTGTGATTCAACATAGTCAACAATAAGTAGCTGCTTAACAAACGTCATACATAAACTGTAAGGTTTCTCTGAGTTTCCTCTTCCTGCCCAACATGTAAGCAGAGAGACAGCAGAGATTTCCTATACAATTTCAAACAGCACTCGACTTTGTGATGCTGCTTAACACTCCAGCCCTGTGTACCAGTCCCTAGGCCCTGGAGCATGGTGCAGTCATGACCTGCTTTTTTTTCCTCTTTTTTTTTTGGGGGGGGGGGGGGTGGTGATGTGAATGTTGGAGCAAATCCATAACAGCTAAGAACTGCTAGGTAGGCAGACATGTGACTCAGAGATTTGCACAGAAGCAAGAGTAAACAGGCCAATAATGGCAAAGTCATGAGGCCAAAGAGGAAGAGATATACAATCCAGAAAATTCCACTATCAGATATCACCGGTTTACACCAGATTCACCGGTGTAGCGACACCAAATAAAGGGGATTTTGTACGCAATGCGCCTTGTTTGATACCAGTGAAAGAGAGACATGCAGAGATCACTTCTTCAACTGGGGAGCAAAGTGCCACCATTCACTACGGGTGCCTTTCCACAGAGCTGCCAGCTGTTCCCCTAAAGCGCACACCAAGCTCTTACTTAACTGCGGGGTGATGTTGATTCACAGCAGTCCTAAGTCTAAATCGCCACAGACACGTCACCCAATCAACAGGACAGTACCTTGGAAAAGAGAACTGTGGCTATCTGGGCAAAACAGATAGTTGAAAAACAGATGTGTTTCCCTGAAAATGTGATCAACAACTTCACCCCCCACACCCCCACTGTTCAGTACTTAAGTACATTGAGCTGCAATCGACATGCAGACACCACATAAACAGTCATAAGCTAGTAGTTTATCAGAAACTGATGCACTTTGACTTAGGATTCAACAGGTCAACGGCTGGGGCCTCATATATATATATATATATATATATATAGAGTATAGGGTAAGCTACTGATCACTCTCGGCTGCTATCATTTCCATCACGTTTCCGGGGAAGGAAAAAGGGAAAAGTAAGTAGACCTGTTATTCTTCACTTAGACAAAGGTATAATGGAAATTAATGGCACTGAATATGTCCCAAGGAGATTTACAGCCCCTCTTATTTTCAGCTACTGTCAATTTATTATCAACGTAATACCATATCAGGCATGATACATTCTACTGATCAGCCACTGTTTACCTGACAATGTAAAATGGACATGGTACACTCTGCTGATCAGTCAAAGTCTGCCTGACTCTGTAATATGGACGTAGAATACTCTGCCGATCAGTCACTGTCTGCCTGACTATGTAATATCGACCTGGTACACTATGCCAATCAGTTACTGTCTGCTTGCAATGTAATAGCAACATGGTACACTCATGTCGATCAGTCACTGTCTGTCTGAAAATGTAATATCGACCTGGTACACTCTGCCGATCAGTGACTGTCTGCCTGACAATGTAATAGCAACATGGTACACTCATGCCAATCAGTCACTGTCTGCCTGACAATGTAATATCGACCTGGTACCCTTTGCCAATCAGTCACTCTCTACCTGACAATTTTCTTTATATTGTGGTACTAATAATGATCCATCCATTATCCAAACCGCTTATCCTATCGGGTCGCGGGGGTCCGGAGCCTATCCCGGAAGCAACGGGCACGAGGCAGGGGTACTAATAATGATAAATAATAAAATGTTGGATTAGCTATATATTTTCAAATATGAATTAATCATCTCAAATTGATATTTGTTTCTAATAATTAAATGTTATGAATACTAGCTGTGTATAAAACAACCGTTGGCATCTTTTAGTATCAATACTGGACAAGCATGTAGCTATAAAGACTAAAATGGGACTGAGTACGTATGTGAAAATCAGGATCTGAGACTAAAGTTGACGTAGGCTGGTGGTGGAAATGCAGTAAGGTCTGCCACCTAGTGGGCAGGCAAAGAAAGTGTCACATTTTTACCCATGATGCTGTAAGCCACCTGTCGCTGTCTCCCCAGGTGAGAGTCTTCACCATGAACAAGCTACTAGCTATTGCTGTGCTTGTTGCTGTGATCTCCTACGGTAACTACAATATCTGCACTGGCCTTTGTTTTTTAAATGATTTTACGTAACCTAATAACAAAAAGCACCACAGACACATCATACACCTAAAATTCCCAGTATTTTATCATGAGAGAGAATGCATCATAATTAAGGAGAGTATTACCATTTAACAAAGTTTGGCGTGGGCTTCAGCTGCATGACTAAGCATGTCTGCAGGTCCTTGAGCAAGGCCCTTAACCCCCAGCTCCCTGGGCGCCCCAACAGGTGGCTGCCCTTCGTGGACAGCTTACTCTACAAAAAGCATGTTGAGGGAGGCGTAAAAACAATTTCCCACAGGGACAATAAAGGATTGATTATTATTATTATGACGCTTTGGAAACAAGCCAGTTTCTGGTTGTTATTTGTATTTTTCTGAAAGATTACAGGTTAGAAAGAAAGCAAGCATGACGGAGAGAGAGAGAGAGTGTGAGAGAGAAAGAGAGAGAGAGAGAGTGTGAGAGAGAAAGAGAGAGAGAGATCTTCAAGAAAGGCAACAAAGTACTAAAAACAAAAGAAATTCCACTGAAATGCACAGCGTCATATTATTCCAGAAGCTACCCTGATTACTCCGCCTTCACTGGCTGACACCCACTGATTTTAGATGCTGAGTGCTTACGTATCATAAGAGAAGTTCCGGGGGAGACTGGGACAACAGTTGCTGACACACTCTGGTCCTACTGGGACAACACAGTCCAGACTGCTAATGGCTGGATGGAACAAGTCAAGGGCTGGAAGCTGGACGAAAAGGCCAAGTAAGACTCAGCCAAGCACATAATCCATATTATACAGCAGCCTGTCCTGAGCTGGTCCTCAGTGACGATAAGACACTCTATGCTTTTTTGCTCCCACACTGCGAAGCAGGCCAAGAAACACTGTTATACACCCTTAAAACTAGATATACTATAACATACAGACTAGAAAACTAAAGTTTATATATCATAGACCTGGACTAATTCATATTTTGGACTGAGACCATTTATGATAGCTAATGGTTAGTTTGTCAGTTAATTAAGTTTTTGCACCATGCAAGCAGCTAGGGCTGTAATCATGGTGAAAGATAGGTGACTACTTATCACTGAATACCCATGCATCAAAAGTTACAAATGGCAAAAAATGTGAATGAATGGATGAGTAGCAGAGCCAAGAAAGATCAATGAAATATGTAGCATTTTTTTAAAAAGTCTGTAAATGTGTGTGTGCTTTCCCAGGGACATGTACGATGACACCACCAAAGTTGTGACCACCTATGGAGGCATCCTTCAGGACCAGGTGTACCACCTTTTCTACACCCATTAACATCTGCTTGCACTGCGCGCATCATGGCCACCATCCTCCCTCTCAGACACCCAACACATCCATCCCTACACAGCTACCAGAGGACATTGCGCATTGTGTCTAAGGTTGATGCCACTCAGTGTCATGTTAAAGATGCTGACCTTTCGTAACCTCCAGCTATGACTGAGTGACACAATAACACTGACCCTATATCAGTGTGAGAGTAATAATACTTTCCATGAGCATACCAAATACTCCATCTCAGTAAAGGGTACTCATGTACAATGCAATCAATGTAAATGCAGCAGAAAATTGTAAGTTGCTTCTGACATCCCTTGTTGTGCAAAACATTGTGTTCATCTGACATCTACAAAGAGCATTGCTTTGGTTAATTTATAACAAAGTGCATTTATAGAAATAAATCAGTGTGTTTGTATAAAGGACCATGACAATTGTTATTTACTGAAAATTTATGAAAATACTTCAATAATTATAATTTATTTTAATTTATAAATTTTAAATTTATATGTATAATTTTAAAAATACATCAATAATAATTTATGCATAAAGAGACACATTCGTTTATAATGATTTACTGTTGGAAACCAACAACTCCTTTGAAAAATCATTTAAAATAATTTGTGTATGCACCATTACATAATCCCTGAGATGGACTGTGGTCCATGCAGCTGCCTGCGGCCTCTGACGTGCCTTTCCTGAGTCTCCCAACGACCCTGTGCAGGGAAGGCGTGTCCAGCTTGGACAGTGGTTACCATATGTCATTTCCTAGGATTTCTCCATATGCAGTCTGTATAGTGAGCCTCCACATCGTTTAAAAACAAAATGCATTATGTGCAAAAACATGTAATGTGTAAAACAAATGCTCAGGCTTAAAAAGTAACTTGAAAATACAAGTTGACTAACTGTATGCATACACCACAGACTCAATAATTAACTTAGTCTTGAATTCCTGCCATAAATCTTCCTGGGAGGTTTCCACCGGTGTAGGACATCCATGTATACGAATGCTTCCTGCTCCTCACGAGCTTCCGGGATACTGTCATCTCAGCAGACTGACAGTCACACGTCGGTCACAGCTGCTGCTCTTCAGCCATACTACTGTGCTTCGTCTCATTTCAAACTTTTCTCCCAGATCAGGCTTCCTGGCAGAAGGCAGCGGTCGTTCTCTGAACCTGCCTATAATCTGTCCATCTTTATTCCTCCCTTCACGACTGCTCTGAGGCCAAACGGGGAGAAACCTTCCATTTGGTTCTAGAAACCTCAGGTCATTGTCTTGTTTACCTGCAAACTTCAATGTATTTTTCCTGGTTTAGAAATGCTCCAAGGTACAGTCTTGGTTGTTATTTACTTAAAATGGTAATCATAATGTTCCAGGATTTTTTTAAGATGGTTCTCAAAATGTTTACATAGAGTACCATATTAGAAAATATTAGTCTCCAAAGTTTTCGACCCGGGGTATAGGGTGATGACAATGGAAGTGTTCCCTTGCCCATGTCACCATTACAACTGATGCTTAAGTACATTCATTTGCGTACCAGTAGAGGGGACCCTGTGCTCCACCAATGGTAGATGGACCATAGTTTGAGAACCTGTGAAAATCTGCAAATTTGTTCTGAAGGTCATAAAGGTTGGTTGAGTCTTAAAGCCAATTCATGCGTCACGTTTACACATGCACTTTCGGTTGCGAACAAGGGGACATGATGTACATTTCATCTTCAGGGATTTGCTTTGAACAGCTGTGGTTGGAGTACGTGTAGCCCAGATTTTTACTTCTAGCAGAAATCTTGCATGACCCTGCACATTGACCACACGTGCAAAATAATAGATTAGGTATTTCCAGTAGGTGGCAGTGTGGACTAAAATTCTCTGAGCAGGGTAAGTCCTGGCTAATTTTGTCAAAGATTTCAAAATACTGCAGTATGCCATATTGCCATAATAATACTAAAGCCTTGCCTGATAACTTTGCAGAATCAGAATTAGAATGAAAAATAACTTTATTGATCCCAGAGGCAAACTACTTCTGCTACAACTGCAGACAGAGACACCAGTGAACCTGATGAACACTATATAACAAGATGTAATTCATCACAAAAAAATGTTTAAAACTGTGATTACAGTTTACCCATTTCACTACACTGTTTGTATCTGTGTTTGTTACAAACTAACTCCCCTCTGTTGGTGTGGTGGAATATCACTGCTGTTTGCGTGCACCCGTGACCATCCGCAGTCCGACAGCGCACGTGGAAAAGTGAGGAATAAACTGGCCTTTAACCTGAGTTGGACGATCTATACTACAGTCTCATGCCAAACACCTGAAGGCATTAAAGATAAAATGGTGCTAAACCAAATGGAGATTCTAAGGCACAGTTGTATAACTGTGAATGAACAGCTATTATATGTATCTCTGAACTCTAAAGATCATCTTCAAATTTTTATTTATTATAAACTACTCAATTAAAACTCAAGTTCAATTACAGCATGATACTGTCACACATGGGTTGAACTTTACCCATATAATCACATCTACAATGTCCCACATTGAAATGGCCAGTGCAGGCTCTCTACTGTGAATCTTGGGGATGGAATTACCACAAAATTTTGCACCATAATTTTTTGGACGTTGCTTTATGCTTTATTTTGGTTGCCAATATGTGCATCTTTCATGGAAATTCCCCAACCAAAATGTCATGAACCCTCTGGTGAAAAAGCTGGAAGCAGAGTGCTGCTGGGAATGGTGGTCTTTCCCAGACATCCCTGGGATGTAAAAGGAGGGCAGGCTACAGACCGTCCTGCTCACACTTATCAGATAAGCAGACAGACCTGAGGCTCACCATTTTGCCTGCCACTTTGATCAGTCTGGTGAGTCTGACAGTGACTTGGTCCGGCAGGTGCTGAGCCTGCAAATGCACTGGTGTTATACCTGTGACCCACCCCGTGAGGTGGGCACCGAGCAGCACACCGAGGATTCAGTGGGCATCGCCCACCCCAAATACAACTCCAGGACTCTGGGCAGGGGTTTCGTGCTCATCAAGTCGGCTCAGCCAGTCCAGCGCTCAGGCAGATGAGGAATGCAGGAACACATCAGCTGGGCAGAGAGGGAAGGGCGCTCACTGAACATACATCCAACTGGCACTAGAACATGGTATATTTTATTTAGAACAATGCCTTTCCTTTCACCAGTAGAGTATCCACAAGTTCTGCAGTGCCTATACCAGCCCATCATCGATCACACCATCTGCCACCATGCCTATCGCCATCTGTTCACTGACATGACAGCACGCTCCGGATTTATGGAAGGCAGAGCCAGCAGCTGCCAGGTCTGCCCACAGATTTATGCAAATGTTAGACCCAGTCTGCTCTTCCATCGTACATGCCTCTAATAAGCCTAACCTTAAACCTAACCCTAAGCCTAACCGTAACCATAAACTTTCTTTCAGGGACTCTCTGCTGGCCCTTGTGTGCAATGGCCAGTTGCAAATTATGTTTTCCTGGGCTAATAGGTGCACAGAGAGGGGCTTCCTGAGTGTCTATGTGCAGGTACCCCATAACAGGGACTGGGCAGAGGGTTTACCAACATCACACACTGGTTTCCACAAACACACAAACAAATATCCAAGCTGCAGTGCCCTATTAGCCTTCTTGACACAGGCTTAAAACTTCCTAAATTAGACCCATAATAGTGTTTCAAAATAAATGCATGCATTCAAACATAAGCAAACACAATGAATGCAGAACATGCTGTTCAGGGACTTAACAAATGTAATATTCATACAGGAAATAACAGAAATAGATGTAGAAAAATTCTTAAGCATAGAAGAAACATTGTCCAAAAATGTATTCAATTAATTGACATGACACAAAAGCCTTCTATGATCTTCATTATCTGAAAAGTTACAGAGGGTACATTGCCTTTACAGTTTTTTGCGATTGCTTACACACTAAAATTAAAACTTTTCCACAATTACCAAAACCAAACAATCAAGGAACAAAACACCAGCCCAGATTTGCACAACTATAAGCACATTAACAGCTTCACACTGTTTGCAAAACACTACACACAGTGATTTGCAAAACACTAAACACGCTTATATACCTTTGACACTGAAATCGATCATAATGTTACCTCCTTGCAATATCAAAGCAAAGGCTTTCAAATGAACACACCAATGA
>JABFDZ020000138.1:3105880-3124412 GCA_019775955.2 Pollimyrus isidori | reverse complement strand
GTTGCTTCCGGGATAGGCTCCGGACCCCCCGCGACCCAGTAAGGATAAGCGGTTTGGATAATGGATGGATGGAAGATCAGGAGGATATGCATGAAATATACACAATTATGTATTCTGTAATTTTGCTCTTGTGAAAAAAGCAATAACCACTGGAATTAATGACCAAAAACAACATGAAACAAAAGTGTGTCCCACAATGCACTGTCAAGATGAATTGTTAAATGCTCAAATAAGCTTATTTTCTCAGAGACTTGTGGATAGTGTTTTTTTCAGATGGTAAATAATCTTTGGCTTTGTTTCTGTGACTGTAACGACACCCAGAACAAGATTTGGAATAACTAATAGATACAATCTGGATGATTTACGAGCAATTTTGAACTTTATTCTACCGAAGGCCTGAAACCTGTGCAGAAGTTTAAATCCTTAATGGAGAAGCTCCTGCTGGATGGTTGGGGGTCAGAACATCACAGAGAGTGACTTATGAGTATTTGTTAACTTTAAGAAACTAAAGGAATGTTAAGGGAGGGATCCATTCAGATGGCTCCCCAGCGTGCCAGAGTTGCACTTTCTGTAGGCATCCTACCCAGCTTCTGCGCTGAACTAAATGATGTCGATAAATCTGAAGTGGTCATTGGATCACGGCAAGCTGCAGTGATTTATCACTTGAGGCCTGGCTTTTCGCCCACAAATGTGCAGGCTCACATCACAGAGCCAGAGTTGCGTTGACCGCGTCAGTGAAAGCTCCTCCATCCGCATTATGGAAAAGGGGTCCAGGAGACAAGTACAAATGATATGAGTGTCAGTCATCCAGGAGTTTTCCTGCCGTTGTTAGCTAATGATACAGCCATGTGACCTCATTGGCTAGCTTACAGTATAGTAATTAGCTAGCAAAGCCATTCCTGATCTATTAACCAGAATGCACACGTGTGGTTTCATCATAGATAATAAATGATTTGCCATTCATTTACCATTCAATCTGCTCTTCAGCTAGCTAGTTTTTCTTTTTAGAATATACTTTATTCATTTAGAAACAGTAAATATGTTTTTTTGAGATTTTCGCATACACCACTTTATTTTCCGTGAGAGACTTGAGATCAGAGCACAGCATCACCTACCATGTAGCAGTTTGCAGCAAGTTTTAAGGACCATGCTCAATGGCCTTCTATACTTAGCCATACATCATTCCAGCCAGTGGAGAAAAACCTTTAAAGCTTCAGAAGATGCACAATTTCTTATTCTCCCATTGGAGGACTGGGAAGGCATTTGAGTGTTATCTGGAGAATGTAGGAGTGACATACTGGGGGCCAAAGACCCATATAAACCATGCAAGTAGCAACACGCCTGTTGAAAACATCCAAGTTGAACATTCTTTAAAATTCACTCAACAAATAAAAACTTGCTTGGGACAATAAAGACAGGGCAAAATTGTAGAGTGTACCTCCATAAATAACGTGAATTATGTAGCTATTGAGTACAGAGCTGAAAATCTGAGAGTTAATGTAATGGAGAATTGTACTTCTGACACTGTCATAACGCTGCATTAAATTACTGTTGCTAGTTTGACTTATCTCTCCATTCCACGGTCCACCAAAAACCATAAACATTCCCAGTATCTCATCGAAGGACACACTAGCTGAAAGTGTGTGGGTCATTAAGAAGCAAGAGTCAGTAAGGATAAAAGGGTTTGGTGCCATGTCCCATTAATATTCAGTTATCAAGGATCAGATATGTTATCAATTTATATTTGCCCTGAGAACAAAGAGCGAAAACAAAAAATATATACAGGAACACCACATACAAAGGAAAAGAAATACATTACAATTCCAAATGCAAGTACTGTGGTGAGCCTGATTAGACTGGATTCCCGCAGTATGTTCAGCTGTAAAAGAGGACTAACACTCAGCACTTCAATACATGAGGCTTCTGAGCAACGCGAGGCCGCTAACAGAACCATAGATGGTCGGTGCCTGAATCACAGCAGGTTCAGTCAGAAGTGAGCTAGATGGCAACGTGACAGGGAGGCTGCTGTAAAACCACAAAAGCATAGGCTGAAAAATGAACGTCCAATCAGTGCCTTTGTGACCCGGTCTCGAAGAACTGAACATTCAGAACATCAAAAAAAAATGAAATTTATCACATGGCTGCTGTTCAAAAACCATTTGTATCTAAGATACATAACCTTGTATAAGAGGACCTCAAGCAACAGAAATGGTCACATGGTCTGATGAGCTGATGAGTCCTTCCTCATTCTGCGCAGAAGCACAGGTACGTGCAGAAAAGACAAAAAAATGTCTTGAAAATATTGGTAGGGCAAACCATCTCTTTGAAGCCACTAGGTCCGATGACTGCTCAGCATGGGCATTTACAGAACATTTGGTTCAGTGAACCTAAGTTGTGCAACATTAATATTAGTTTTTGCACATATACTCATCACCCTGATCTATCCACAGTCCATGGACTGTCACTTGTTTCTCATGACTTGTCCCTCCTGCTGGCAGACACAAAATGACTATATTATTGTGCTCCATCCACAACACATTTGTTGTTGGCAGGTAATTAAAATAAAAACATAATGACATAATGTTAGACATTTGCAACACCATCTGTGGGAGGCTCACCCCCGACTGAGGTTTCAGCCTTGATGCAACTTGTCATAACGCAAAAGGTTCTTCTGGCTTTGGTTGCTTTTAAAAGACACTTCAGTATGTCCACATCATGAATGAGGTAGCCAGGAAGGGTTGGGGTTACACTGGTTTGTAAAATGGGCCCTTGGCATCTGCAGGAAACCTACCTCACAATGCGAAAGAGAGACCCAGCTCATAAACATCCAACAGGAATAAAAAATGAAGCATTATATTTTTGTTATTTTGTGCGACCATCAGAATAATTATATCATTTTTGGGGCTTTGAATAAGACTACAGATCCTCTACTTCACCCCTACATCACTAATGTTTATACCTCTGATAAGTTAAATGAAATAACTCAAGACTGAGCTGAGATGTTTTTTCATGTATAAACAGAACTTTCATTTAAACCACATTTTCTCTGGTCAGTCCATTCACAGCCAATCCATACTCTCTTCTCAGGATGCCCATGGACTTGGAAGGTCTCAGCTTGGGATGAAGAGCAGGGGGCATTGAGCTTGACACCAGCAAAAAAGACAAACATCTGCTCTTTGTCTCTGCTCTGAGTCAGAATATAAACAGCTATCAAGATCTCTCATATAGCTGTTTTCTGTGGGGACCAGCAATTCTACTATACATACAAGGGATGGACAAAGAAACTGAAACACCTGGTCAATAGTGTGACCAGGACAGCAAATGGTGTATTGAGAGCCATGGTATCTAGGGTAGTGTTGGCATCACCAGGAAGGACGGACCACATCCAACAGGAGTAACTGTGGAGACAATAGAAGCTATCTGAAAGGGACCTCCAGGTACAAACCTGAATTGTGTCTAAAACACATCAAACCATAGCCCAAATTCACTGCCGAATTAAATGCACACCTTGATTCTCCTGTTTCCACCAAAACTGTTCATTGGGAACTCAGTATTAATGGTCGACTGCTAGCCAAACCTTTGGTTACTCGTGGCAATGCCAAACATCAGTTTTAGTGGAGCACAAATATTCGGCTGTGGACAATGTGAAACATGTATTGTTCTCTGATGAATCCACCTTCATTGTCTATTTCACTTCCAGGATAGTTACAATGTGGAGAAGCCCCAAATGAGCTTACCACCCAGATTGTTGTGTACCCAGAGTGCAGCGTGGTGTAATATCATGGTGTTTCCTAGGCCCACTACTTGTTCTAGATGTGCACGTCACTGCCAAGGACAACCAAAGCATTCTGGAGCACCATGTTCACCCAGTGGTTCAATCATTATACCCTGAAGGTGATGCCATGATGCCATGTATCAGGATGATAATATATCAATACAAGGCTGATGATAGAGTGGTCTGGTGAACAGGAAAATGAAGCTGAACATCTCCCACGGTCTATACATTCACCAGATTTGAATATTATTGAGCTACTTTGGGGTGTTTTTGAGAAACTAGTCCAGAATTGTTTTCATCCACCAGCATCACCTAGTGACTCGGCTACTGTTCTGCCAAAGTAATGGCTCAAAATCCCTCTGGCCACTGTGTAGGACTTGTATCTAACATTACCACGATGTACTGTACTGATGCTGTATCGACTAGCTAGAGCCTTCCCAGGGAATTTGGGTGCAAGGCAAAGAACAACCCAGGATTGGGTGCCAACCACTTGCAGGGCACACACATATGTGCACCTACGGGAGATTTGGTAACTTTGATTCAGCTCAGCATGTTTTTGGACCCTGGGGGGAAATCATAGTACCTGAATGAAACCCCAAGAAGACATGTTAACATTGTTAATGTGATACGCTGCATATGTTAACATTCTTTGTAAGACTTTACACAATTATGTTGAAACGTTTTAGGAGACATGTTGAGCTCTGATTAGTTGGCAGATTTCCTTGCATTCAGTGTAAACAGTCGTCACTGATGTGGTGCATTGTGGTGTATATACTTAGCCACTTCCATGCAGTATTTACCGAAATGTGGATAAAGTGCACACTAAGCATGTTACATTTGGCTTACTCCAGGGATGGGACACCCTTTAATACTTATGCAAAGTGCATGAACACAAATACCAAGTGTGGTAGCTTGTACTGTAAATGTGAACCAAGTGGAACAATTGGGACTGAGCCTTTGTCTCTAAATAGCCCATAGTTCGTGACTGTCTGAACATGTGCTCACTGTAATAGCAGGCTGTGCAGATGCCCTGTGCCTAGCGCTCTGTGCTTCTTAGGTTAAGCTCCAATGTCACTACAAGTCTGAATCAAATACGCAGTGTTGTACTCACCTTTCAGCTGGTAAAAATGAGACCTAGTCCCACGCAAATACATATGCAACGTGAAGTATCAATGAATCCTATTACCTAAAAGATCTAGATAAATGAGGCATAAAATAGGTTAGCTGCTGACAAACATGTATCTCATTTAGTTAATGATCCCCCCCACCGCCTTTTCAATCTGAAGCATGTTAAAATAGGGAGTCATGAAATTTAATGGGCAGGTGACTCGTAAAAACAGCTGCACTCCCAGTCACCGCTACATTAGGTGGTTAACAGAGCGTCCCTCATTAAAGACAACATAATAGGCTTTTCCCTTAGTGGGGGAGGGGGCGACTGCATTTTGAAAGCTCAAATATAGTTATCTATGTCAGTGCTAGTACACAGTCTCATGGAATGGAAAACAGAGCCTATCATGTAGCATAGCTGAATATTTCTTAGGTACAGTATGTTCTGTCTATGGTGGATTGTGGTGTAAATTTGCTCATGTGATATGCGAAGAGCGGCACCTGTATGAGGCCCCCCGGAAGTCAACAATAGCCTGCAGCTTCTTATCCAGCTCCCAGGGAATGCAGTGCAGCTGTTACCAGCCACTTGGGGAGCCCCATCCGTTCCCCTTATCTCTCTGGCCTGAACTCACTCCAGCGCATCCACTCCATTCTCACACTCCTAATTGGCTGACTGGGACAAGCCAGCTGGGGAGTCATCAACCCACCAGGACTGATTAAGGTGGACCCAGGACTTGCCAGTCTCAAAAATTGCTTTCATTTTTTTCCACTAATTGTCTGCTTTTTTATAGACAGAAATAACTCAGTAAATATGTGCTGATAAATTATGCTAAACCATTTAGCTGATATTACTGCCCCATATGGGGGGGGGGGAGACTGTGGATAAATGGCACACAGGCTAACTGACTCAAACAGAAATAAGATTAAGTGATTTACGGTGGAACAAAGGCTAAGCTTTTATTCTGATAATGCAGCTCAACCTTCATATGGATAAGGGCATGGATGGCTTCAGTGTGCCAGCAGCCATATCACCCTGTAGCCCAAGACTGGTTGCCCACTGAAGCTAAGCAGGGTTGAGCCTGGTCAGTACCTGAATGGGAGACCTCCTGAGGAAAAACTAGGTTGCTGCTGGAAGAGGTGTCTGTGTGGGTCCTAATGCCCCAGTATAGTGATGGGGACGCTATACTGTAAAAAGCACCGCCTTTCGGATCAGACGTTAAAACCGAGGTCCTGACTCTCTGTGGTCATTAAAAATCCCAGGATGTCTCTCGAAAAGAGTGTTATCCTGGCCAGATTTGCCTGACTGTCATGGCCTCCTAATCATCCCCATACACTGATTGGCTTCATCACTCTGTCTCCTCTCCACGAGTAAGCTTGTGTGTGGTGGGCTTTCTGGCGCACTATAGCTGCCGTCGCATCATCCAGGTGGATGCTGCACACTGGTGGTGGTTGAGGAGATCTCCCTCCTTGTATATAAAGCGCTTCAAGTGCCTTGAAAGCGCTATATAAATGTAACAAATTATTATTATAAAAAGCTGCCAGATCATTCAACGTTCATGTTTATCCCTGTGTCTCACTCTCATACGTCCTCCATGTTTCCCATCCACCTCCTAATGGTTTATCTTGGTCAGGATTTGTATGATCATTACAACAATTCCTTGCTATTCAAACTCTCAAACTTCTTTGCAACCCTCTTTAGAAAAAATGAAGAGAAATAAGTTAATTTAGGCTAAATATAAAGAGAATTATAAATAGGACATTGGTAAGAAATCTGTCACCCAGCATTCGTAATGTGGAGCGGAAATGAATGAAGTCATTGTTATTTTAGAAGCAGGTAGAGGGGTTTCACGGTAAAAATAATATGTTATTAGATGGAAGAATGATTATGGCATTTATTGGCAGGCTTTTAGGTTTCAGGTCAACTGCTGAGTCATACCAAGAATGTTCTTGCAGAAGAATGGTCTTGCACAATCCATTTTAAAACAGTGGCTATCAGGAAATATTTTAAATATGAAATAACACAATGCAGATTACGCAAACCAGCTAACTCAACTCAACGAGATTTCTCCAGCACATTTCACATTTTTATAGAATCTTGTTCTATAGCTAGATATGCTATATATAATGTGAATATTTTCAGATATTTGTGTCCTTCTCCTACGGTTAGTTGTTGATGTTGATATTGCTGTGGGGAAAGTACTGTATTTGGGTGCCATGCTGATTCCACACTTCAGCTAGGATAGCGCTGTAGCTGTATATATTCAGCAGTCAACCACACCATACTATGTCAGCTCGACCTAGCTAACGGCCAGCATGACTGCACTGTCCTTCCGGCTCTCAAAGCACTATCCATTAATTAGCTACCCATAATGGAGACCAGTGCAGTTAGGAAGCCCTCGTTCATAACAACTCATGCACATGTCTCACTTTCTTCCTCAGGCAAAGAGATCCCCTTTCAAAGTCAGAGTGAAGTAGCTGCCTCTGTCAGTAATGCTACCGTCAAACCAAGCAGTTTATGCATCTTATATATATTCTGTAGCAAAGACAAGAGCTACTTGGGAGTCACTTGGGAGTCATGATTCTTGGCATGAGCACACACAGCTACACTGAGGGAAATAAAACCATGAGAGACACAGACATGCAAACACAAAGGCATCACACCTGCTGCCCAGGAGCCGCCATCGCACATTCATCTCCTCTCTGGCCTTTCAGTTTCCTCTAGGAGGTCAGAATGCAAATCAAAGCCCACACGGCCTTGCTAACTGAGGATGGCTTTTAATATCGTAATGGGCTTTTGGAGGAAAGCCTGCAGAATTACATAATCACTGATGGGACTTGATAGATATAAAGTGGAGTGTGTAGTTAATGGTAAAAGCTACAGGACCATTAGAAAACTAAAAGCACTGACTTAGAGGTTTTGAGGATTTGTTTACAAGCACCTCGGAAACTTTTGTGCTGTGAAGGTGTTTACATTCCGATGAAGTGATGATGGTGATGATGGTCATGGTTATGATAATGATGGCCTTTGCATTAATCAACACCCATGTCTGCACTGCGCATTTAATCTTGTGTTAAACAGTTACACTAAACAGTGACTGAGAATCTCTCATGCTACTTATAAACCAATTCCAAATCACCTTGAACAGAGGCATAGTTGAATGACAAAAGTGAAGCATTAACTCAGCATGTGGATCACATTAAACAAGTGTGCAGTTACTGACCTGTGAATATAGTGTGGTGCCTAAATGAGAAGACTGTGACCATGTCACTGCTGCAGACAGCTTACAGTGGAGGGATTCTATCAACAAAATGGTCTGTAATACAGCCAAGCGAAATATTCAATGAATAAAGCAAAAATAAGAACAGGAAACAAACAGATTTTAAAACAAGTCAATTGATAACTCTTTTTAAAGTATGTCAAAAAACTACAGAGATTTGGGAGGGTTCTACGTCATTTTGGTAGTTTTCTGACGCTGCAGGAAAATGTCTACAGACTATAAAAAGACACAACAATCTACAGAACTCACAGATTCATACCACAAAATATACAATATACAAGAGCAAAAGCACACACACCAGGTTTCATTAAACAAGAGCAGACTCCTAAAGAAAAATAATAATAAAAATAATATTATATATAAAACATATATTTATATATATATACTGCTGTGAGGGTAGAAACAACTAAGAAACAAATCAGTAGTTCAACAGCAGTAGAATAGTACCATTAAAAAAATGAAGATACATTTCATATTACAATTTTTAACCATCAAATTGGCAAACAGGCAAGCATTTGTTGTTTTACATATCAAATCACAGGTTTACCTGCAATCACAGACCTCGTTAACAGTCTTTAAGCCATAAGTTTTCAAATCCATGATGAGCTGAGATCAGATATACATATAAAAAGCAGTTTTATGCAAAATTTCTCAACTCCAGCAAAAAAAATCTCTATAAAAGTGGGATGCTCATTAATTAATTCCAGTGTAATACAAAGTCATTGGCACTGTTCTCTGCGCCACAGCTGTAAAAAATAAGGCAATCTAATTGTCCTCACACACACACACCCACACACACACACACATATTTTAAGAGCTGTCAAACAGCTTGTTGTTGTGATACGCGTTAGATCAGTTGACACTACATATTCTGCTCTATAAAAGCCTGGGGTGAGGACAACTCCATCGTACTGGACACATTGCAAGATTATCAGGGAAAAATGGTTATTTAATGCCAGCTCACTGAATTTAATTTTCGTCACATTGACTCACAGGCACAGTTTGTCACTAAATGGGGAATACAGACGGCCCATGGAATAATATATTTTGAATTGTGAATGTTTTTCTTTGCAAGATAAAAAGTGCAGAATGGAGAGAGTACATTTATGTGATTATTAAAGGTCTGTTAATATAGACTTGGGTTCAAAAAACACAAAATTGTAACTTCTACTTTATCATTTTGTTTTAAGAGTACTAGCAAAACACATATTTTGGGTGAATAAGGGTTGACCGTGACTTCAAAGTTTTTTATAGTTGTCTGCATAATGTTTCTCACGGTCATCGCAAACAGTCAAGCTCTCTCAGGACACTGTGCGGTCAGGGGTGGGGCAAAACCCAATCTACATAACTGAAAAATCCCAAAATGGGAATAAGAAAGGAGTAAAGCTGGCGGTGATTTTAAAACACACAAATATTAAGCAGGATTTCTCATTTGGTGTGGTTAAAGCCTCAATATGAAGAAAATATAAAGCAAAAAAATAAAAAGCAGAAAAGGGATGGGCAAATGATACCAGTTTAACATAGGCGAAGCCCAGATTTTAAATCCCAGACTTGAACCACAGATGGGTTCTGGTCGTCCGCTTTGTAACAGCACTCCGCAGTGAAGTAAACTGATCTGGCTGGAAAAACCATGTTTATGGCATGACAGAAGGGGAGTGTGAGTTTCAGCCAGTGCGTGTATGAGCAGGCAATGCTGAGAGGGCACCCCCCCCCCCGACCCCACCCCCAATCTTATAGCATGAAAAACAAGCAGAATGACCATACATGCAATTTAAAGAGTATACACACTGCACAGATAAACATGAACATCACATTGCAGATATACATGCTAGCTTACAGCACAGACACATGCACATAGCCCAGATACCCAGTAACCAATCAGTGTGTCGCATCTTGATGTAGAATGTTGACGTACTGTGTCTTACCAAACTGTACTGCATTAACCTGCCTTGAAGGCCAGGATCTATTTCCCAGTTTACACAGAAGCTGTGGTGCAGTAGGATAACCCATCTGTCCCCTATGACATCACAAGTTTCCTTTATGCCCCAGAAGTCTCGCTCAGTTTTGTGTCTGGGTTTAAAAAAAAATAAAATAAAATTCCGATCACCATTTTGACACCATCCTCACTGATCCCTCCACCCATCCTTATCTGTCCATCCTTCAGTTCATCACTAGAAACAAAACAAAAAGAAGCAGATTAATATTTGTACACAACAGCCATTCCTGGTTTAGCTTCTGTATTGGCCATAATCAGCTGGAAGCTAATATCTCTAACCCTAACCCCATGGTTAAACAGACATGATTACCAATGTATGGCTATTCGATAGCAGCCACTTATTGTAATCATTTTTGTAAATTCAGATGTTGGGCCATAAAGGAAGAAACAGCAGTGTTCCGTGACTGAAAAACATCCTTAGTGACAGTTTCTCAGTGCCCTCACAGTAAGTGTCCAGCTTCCAGTTGGGCAGTTAATTAGGAGGCCTGTTTCAGCTGGTTATTGAATTGGGTTTTATAATTTAATTCCCTTTCATTCAATTCATACAATCTAGCCTCAATATTGGCTAATGAATTAGCGGCACTGCTGAAATTAAAACTAAGATAAACTGCGCCAGAGGGGACACCCCATCACCAAACTGCAGACATCTCCCTGAAACTGTCCCACAGCCAACCCCCCCACCCCTCCAACCTGCTCTGTGGCTGGATGCTTGCTGAGCAGCTCTGTATCCTCCTTGGCTTTCTCGGACTTCATCTCCACCACAATGTCATTCTTTATATCCCCAGACACACTGCAACAGAGGAATTCAACACAGCCAATGAGCAGGGCAAGGGCACGAGGCCAGGCAGACAGAGTGATCAATCAGTGCGGCTCCAATAGCCACCCATCCTCGGTGTCTATCACTTACACTTCTTTCTTATCCTCTTTCCCACAGGGCAACTTTCCATTCTTCTGCAGGCAATACAACAGAGTGACCAGCAGGAGGAGCAGTAGCACGCACACTACAACTGCCACCACGACACCAGCAGCGCCGCCCTGCTGCTTGTCAGCTGTGGCACCAGAGAAGGAGGGGAAGCATGGAGGGAGGTGAGTGGAAAATGGTGGATTGGGTGGCTGGGGGTGGATAGAACCCTGCTTTACTACATCAATACTGAAAAGATAATGAGTCCAGGGAAGAACACAGATAGAGCAACACAGTGGCAGCTATCTATGAACAAACACACTCACACACACATACACACAGCCTGAGAAACGCATAATGGACGAGGTCGTTCACACAGACTGATGCTCACAGACACAGGCATGGCTGCCTTCTTACAGACCTGATTTAAGCATGGGATTTCCTTGGAGCAGCATATGAAAAAAAAAGATAAAGCTGAGTCTCACAGCACAACAGGAACAAATAGTCTATGCAAGGCCACACCGCCACCTTGAGACACAGCGACACACAACGTTGGCGAAGCAGCAGACCCACGGCACAACATGGCAAGACAGTGGAGTGTCAGAGAAAACCGTGCCAAGAGAAGAGGAGGAAAGGACACCACAGGAGAATAAGAGACGACATTCTCAGAGAAGAAAAAGAGAAGGACATAGAACAGAACCGAAAACTTTATTGCCCCAGGAGGGAAAACTGAGGTGTCCACAAAATATTGGACAACAATGACAAATATAGTTTCTACAGTCCCTAAACAATATATAATTTACAGAGTGCTCAGCAACAGTACACAATGTGCAATGTACAATATACAAATACGGTGCTCAATTACAGTATATACAATATACAATATACACTGCTGAGAGAGACCAAAGGAGGTTAGAAAAGACAGATGAATGTCTACCTCTGCCCGCACCACCCTTGTCTGTGGAAGATTCTGGAACACAGATAGAAAATCCGATTCAATATGACTGACAGTAGATTACGATTAAAAATGAGGATAATGGAAGCACCCAAACCTTTGCTAATGACAACCATGAACTGCTGGGTATCCGTTCCATGCTCATTCGTGGCCTCACATGTGACCCCATCATTAATCACGGTTTCCGTAGCTTCAAGCGTTATCGTGCTAATGACCTTGTTCTCCTGGATCCTAACCGCCTATCGGATGGAGAGGAGCTTTTCAGCACACCAGGATTAAGAGAGCACACTCAGGCTGGTCGTAACATGCACTCTGGAAAAAGGATGTAAGTTGGAGCCACAAACCTGTTTGCCTGAAGGAGTCCAGGAGAACTGAGGGTCAGGATATCCATAGGCAGAGCAGGAAAGTGTCACAGTGTCACCCATGTTATGTACTTTAGCCTCGGGAGCAGGAGCAATCTCTGGCTTTCCTGAGACAGAAACAGAGAGCAGGGTTATGATGGGGTTAGACAGGAACAGAATGTGGGGTTCAAGTGAGTTATTAAGGAACATAAAGTGGGGTTCAGGTGGGGTTAGTAAGACAGAAAGTGGGGTTCCAGTAGAATTATTAAGGAACAGAAAGCGGGGTTCAGGTGAGATTAGAAAGAAACTGAATCCGAGGTTCAGGTGGGTTATTAAGTAACAGAAAGCGGGGTTCCAGTGGGGTTAGTAAGGAAGAGAAAGTGGGATTCAGGTGTGGTTAACAAGGAACATAAATTAGCAGGCGGTGTTAGTAAGGAACAGAAAGGATGGTTCAGGTGAGGTTAGTTAGACAAAAAGCAGGGTTCTGGTGTAGTTAGTAAGGAACAGAAATTTGGGAAACAGATGGGGTTAGTAAGACACATACCGGGGTTCCTGTGAAGTTAGCAAGGAACAGAAAGTGGAGTTTGGGTGGGGCTAGCAAGGATCAGAATTCAGGGTTTAGGTGGAATTAGTAAGAAACAGAAAGCGAGGTTCAGGTGGGGTTAGTAAGACAGAAAGCAAGTTTCAGGTGTGTCTCAGGGTTTCAAAGCTTCTGCTTCCTGTCAGACAGCACAAAACACTAAAGGAAATCCCAGCTGCGGTCCTGACTTAAAAGTCCAAATCTTGTGCTTTTTTTCTGTGTGCTGTGACTCCTAAGTTCAAAGCTTCAGATGACAGAATCAGGCACTGACATCTTTCCACCAGATGAGGAGCTATAACCAATATGACTACATGACTAAATGAAAACTAATCATTCTACAAAACAAGGGTCTATGCCCAGCAGATCAGCATGTTATTAAATTTCACCCACAAATTCATCGATGAGAAGTGCTTTGTGAAATATGATCCAGGATAGTCCTCATCCAAGTTTGGTCAAGAGATGGATTAGGGAGAGAGTAGAACAGTGTTTCACTGGGAATGGGTCATAATGTATAAATTCAAAACCAAAAAAGAAAATTAATTCCCAACTCCTTGAGGTCCAACATAGATCTAGTTTCACTCCACAGAAACACAAAACAAGTCTTCATTTAAGATTTTTTTAAAATGTGATTTTATTGAAATGAGTCAATTCCACCAATATGCTCAAACCAGCCTATTTAATTAAGGCCTCAGGTGCATCAGAAGCCCTCAGGAATTATGGTCTGCAAGAGCCAGGATGTAAGATGTAAGCGTGCAGCACTGGGTACGGGAGGCTGGCTCACCTGAAACCCGGACCGTGACATTGCCTCTAGCATAGAGCCCGGGGACAGTGAACACGCTGCTCTCACAGGTGTAGTGTCCCGCGTCTGCGTACGATGCTGAGTTTATCACCAGTATGCCGCTGTTGGATAGTGTTGCTGTCTCCTATTTTGAGACACACAGAAACAGAACCAGGGAGAGAGTCAGGTCTCCTAGCAAGGAAGAGACATGGATCAGCTTCCTGGTCAGGGTCAAGCTGCAGTCTGTCCCAGGCAGCACAGGACACTAGGCTGGGGAGCACCCTAGTTAGGGTGCAAGCTGATTCACAGCTAACTGCTATTCGGAAAAAGAACTTAACTGCAAACATCTTTGTTTGTTTTAATTAGTTTTTAATCTGCCTTGCAAAGAGTCAAAGAGAACGGCCTCCAACATAAGTACAGTGTGTGTGTGTCCATGTAATTTATGGCACTGTTACAAAATATTGCAAGTGGATTAAACTGCACGCTCAGTGAGTTATACAAAGAAAAAAAAACATGAGTGCAGTTATTGAGCACGCCAGGAAGCAATGGGCCAGCTGAACAACATGGCCAAATATCTGAATTCCAATAAATTCTGTGATGATGGAACCCGGAGGAGTCTCACCTTCTTCCACTGCAACGTGTGAACATCAGAGCCCTTGGTCTTACACTGTAGCTGGAGGCTCTCCCCTAGAGGCACGACATGGGGTCCAGCAGGAGTGATCTTCACTGGATCCAGATCTACAGAATGCGGGAAGAATGAGGCATGGTGCTCCTTATGTTAAGTTTATTTTAGTCCTTAAGTACAGGATTGTGCCATAAATATGATGCTGATGGTAATGCTAGCCAAGGGTTAACACTTACAGTGAACGATAAGTTTGAGTTCTTTAGTGAGCTCAACATCCTTCGCATCAAAGTCCAGAGCTTCACATCTATAAGTCCCGTTGTCTGCCCGTGTTACAGAATGCAGGGTCAGCAGTCCATTAGTAGCATGCTTGGGAGTTTCTTTTCCCTAAGAAATCATGGACAGAGAGCAGAACTTCATGTCAGAAATGTATGTTTTCCTGCACTCTAAGAATATTTCACATTTGTTCCCCTGTGTGCGCCACTGTCAGCTATGAGCTTTATTCTTACTGTTACCCTCTAACTATGGCAGGAAATCAGATGGATCTTCCAGAAAGTCAGAGGAAAACGGTGCTGCCTCTCTGCCTCTCCACCCTCACCTTATCAATGAAGGTGAACTCATACGTCGGTTCAGGGTTGCCATCAGCCTCACACTTCATCGTCACGTTATCACCCTCCTTCACAGGCACAGGATTCACAAGGCTGAAGGTCACTTCCTCTGTGGGATCTGATCAATGAGAGATAAAAAAGATATGAAGACGGACAGAGAGGCCCGGTGGCAATTTTTATCACTGTTGTTTTCCTCAGAGCAAAATATCAGGTATCATATTTAACCCAGTAATGCTGTTTGAGAGATTTTGGACAAAGATAGATGATCACTGGTTAGACAAATGTAGTCAATTTGTTACTGTGATTTCATTTTATGACTGGTGTCGAGATAAAGTGAGATTTCTTTTCAGACTTGGATTCTCTGCAAGACAATTATTTTGACAGAAAGACAAACCAAACAAATAGTAGTTCCAGCATCAAGATTAATCTTTATGTTGGGGTTTCTCTAATTCTGGTACTGGAAGACCAGTTTGCAACACTGTTAGCAGATTTCCCTGCTCAGACACGGCTACTAAACCTGCTGATTAGTCAAGTTGGATGTGTCTAAGCAAGGAAATCTGTATACTGTTTTGGATTCTGGCCCTCCAGCACTGTAATTGGGGAACACTGCTTTATGTTGGGGTGTTTTTATGTAGGAGAAGTGTGAAAAGATTTACTGCTAGAAGGTGCCACAGAATACGAGCAGTGGGAGGCCAAAAAAAGCAGAATCATAGACAATTTTAGTATCAGTAGGATGGACCTCATTCAGTTCGACCCGACTGCTGTAGGCTTAAGCTGTCAGCTATGTTACTGGGGGCTTCAGAGAGTCAATGAGAGCCACGTGACTCACAGAGGAGGTTGAGGGAGAAGGACTCGGAATTCTGCTGTTCGATCTCCTCATTGGGCATGCTGTATTCCACAGTGCAGTGAAACTTGGCATTCTTGTCCTCCTTTTTAGGGCGCAGGTAGAGGGTGCTGGACACAGTAAAGAGGCCTGAGGCCTCCTTCACCACACTGGAGACCATGTATGTAGCTGAGAGGAGGGAAAAGGAAAGGAGGGACTGGGATGATCACCAGTACTGATCACCAGTAGGGCTCAACACCATGGCAAATTCCAGCTGACATAGTTTTTTTTCCTCAGTTAAAACATTTTGCTATCGACACGTTTGTCTGTGTATGAACATAATGACAGTCCCTGATCATCACCATTACTGGCATAAATAATCATCGTCACCATCACTGTTATCACCATCACTATCAATATTGTCACCATCACCATAGTGTTGCACTTCTGAGAAAATTATTGATAACAAAGCTGTGCTCACGCTCATTGTGGTCTTTGACTTCTGGGAGAGGATTTGAGTTCTTGTACCAGATGAGGCGGGGTGCTGGGAAGCCATTCCGGCTGGTACACTGGCCAACCTGATACACAAAGGGAGCCAAAGTCAGGTGGGATAAACAGAACAGCATTGTGGGAAGTGTATTCCTGCAGGGTCCTTAAAGCTAACAAAAACAACAGGCAGGTTATACTATTTGCAAAAAAATAAAAATACATGAAAAATACAACTTTAATACAGTCAGAGTTCTTCATACAAAGATGGCAACTCCTTACACTGTTGATACCTCAACAGACCGACAGTATTAATTTGTGAAAGATCAAACTTTCCTGCAGCACAGGGAAAAACCGCAGCTGGCTTGAGAATGTAGAGCAGGCTCACCTGAGGGCTGGGGGTCTGGTCCACAGGAATGGGTTGGCTGGATCCTGCCACCACAGGCTTCTCTGGTGCAACTGGATGGAAGAAACAGGGAGTAGGGCGGAGGATGAAGAAGTCTGCAGTGCATGGGGGCTGAGGGGCACCGCTGGAAGCTCTTTGGTTTACTTGACACCTTCCAGTGCTACAACGTGTGTTGGCCGTTCCCATCCCCTATGTTCAACATAATCCCTAAATACGTTTTTATAGTTTCTACGATCAGGGCTCCTCACGCATTCAGTCCAAAACAGTCATGCTATTTACTATAGAATACTATTTGTTATATATTTTTTATTGATATTGTCTATTAATGTCTAAATATCTTTTTACTGTCTAAATGTGTATATTCAGCTACTGTAAACTTGCAATTTTCTTCAGTATTAATAAAGTATCTTTATCTGTCTGTCTGTCTGATAGTGTCAGTTACTGAGATGCTGAGAGAACTGCAATTAACCTCACACATTGCAGACGTATTGCTGCTTTAATATGCAATGTGTACATCTTCAAAACTCACACAGACAATTACTACTGTAAATATATTTATGATTGTTACCCTGCCAAGTCTGGTATGAGCGGCAGCGATAAGAGGCAAAGAGCGCAAAGTAAACAATTCACATAGCAGTGCACTCCGTGTCTTCCTGCCGTTCATATGCCAGCTCACCGTATCCCTGCTCTCAGCTGTCACCCCCTGCACCCCCCACATAAAAATAAACACCCTCCATTAAATAACACTCAGTATCTATGCCCTGTTAAAAACGCTTTTACTGTTCCTCAGTTAACGTCACCTTCCAGCTCTGTCCTAGTTTGACTGACCCTACAAGGCCACCGCTTTGCTCAAAAGCTGGAAAATTCCTCATATATTATTAACTCTGACACTAAACAGTAGCAAAAAAGGGTAATCAGGCTGGGAGAATAAGGCATCATGGGAAGTTTAGTGATAAGGGGATATGTGCTTACAATGACTGATGTGCAGTAATGGCCAAATCTATGTTCTGTTGGGTGTTTCAAATTGCTTATATAAACACTCTCCAAATCCCATTGTTTTAAATAGGATTCACTATTTCACAGTGAGTCTAGGTGTTTCTTTAACACCTAAAGACAGACTGGGAGGAATAGAGCTTCAGCACAGTCACACCAAGGGGACAGGCACACAATGGGACAGCCAGGGTGATGCACACACCAGCAGATGCCTGCCGGGTAGAGAGGTGACTGTCTCACATTTGTGACCTGGGGGCTGTGAAAATTAACCTTTGGATTAATCAAAATGACCCTTTGCAGGGCAATAGTCAAAAGACTGACTGATGCATAGTAAACATGGCTACTGGGAATAGAGCAATACTCAATCCTGAGCAATGAAATCTGATATGAGGGTAATTAAATAGGAAAAAAAACACACACATTTAGAAATAATGGCAATGGCAAGAGTAATCCATAGAGGTGTTTTGAACCTACGTTCTCATGGCACATAGAAATAAATAATTATTTTATTTAATGAACACTGATGTTCGCAGAGCATTGATAGAAAAACATTGAACAATAAACAGTAAAACCAAACACTGTATACGGAATTTGGCACGGCAGGGCTCTCACACAAAAACAATGGACATTGTACTCTGAACACTGACAGGGTGGAGCACTCACAGAAAAACCACTACCCAATGACACAGCAGGGCATTCACAGAAAAACAGTGAACACTGCACACTGACCTGGCTGGGCATTCACAGAGAAACAATGAACAGTGCACACTGACCTGGCTGGGCATTCACAGAGAAACAATGAACACTGCACACTGACCTGGCTGGGCATTCACAGAGAAACAATGAACACTGCACACTGACCTGGCTGGGCATTCACAGAGAA
>JABFDZ020000138.1:3086022-3103010 GCA_019775955.2 Pollimyrus isidori | reverse complement strand
AAGTTGAGGAGACAAGGTGAGGAGACAGTCTGAGGAGACAAGGTGAGGAGACAGGGTGAGGAGACAAGGTGAGGAGACAGGGTGAGGAGACAGGGTGAGGAGACAAGGTGAGGAGACAGGTTGAGTCCTCTGTGAAGCATTGAGAGCTGACTAAGCACTTACATAAGCAGAGGCTTTGATCAGTTTGGGAAAATCAAGCAAGATGGATCAGAGTGACTGCTGAGGGAATGTCTCATGCACGGTGGTGACTGCTCTGTGTTAGACCACAGATTTGTTCACACGAGGGGGGGTACATTTACTAAGCAGATAGTTGTGGTCAGGACTAAATCGGGTCATGTTTGGAGTTCCTGCTTCCTGGGGCATTTCGCCTACAGATCTCAGGGATCGCTGGCAGTGTGTGGAACTATCTGGTCAGCTAATAAAGTGAGTTTTATTGGACTGCTTCAATAAACCAGTGCAGCGAAGCACTCAGTGAAAAATTACGTTTCAGCAGCTTCAATCGAAACAGTTCAGTTACTGTTTTATACTGAAAAGGCCTGTATGATCTCCACTTTAACAGACCAAACGCCACCTCCTGTTGTCACCCTCGCATGAATGGGAAGAGCAAACAGGGCCATGCTGGGGGGTATTTCAGAGTCTGGGCTGTGTATCCATGCTCTGCCACGTGGGTATGTGACATTCCTTAGGTCGCGAGGCATAGGCTCAGCTTCTGGACCTCACTGTGACATTAGGGAGGTTTTGAAGTTTGGATGCGTAATGACGGCTGAGAGGAACTGAAGCCACTGAGAAAAAAGTGAGGCACTATTGATACCAGACCCTGAGCTAAATGCTGTGTGTTCCCCTGAAAGGCACACAGCTAATGGACGCCAATGAGAGCGACACCCAACTCAGGCACGGCGACAGCGACACAGCGACACTCCTGTCCCACCACTCCCAAATTCACCCCAGGAGCAGCTGTGCAGACAGAGAGGGGCAATTAGGTGATAATTAGTGCCCCCTCCGTCCAGTCTCATCCCACAGCGGGGAAGACGGGAGCTTTCGTTAACCAACGAAGGGTGGATAATCGGATTTCTATGAAGAAAGGGAGAGATCGGGGGCGGGGGAAGAGCGAGGGACAGATGGGCATGAGACGGTCTCACTGTGACCCGCAGACGCTCTGACAGACTCTCATACTGCGTGCGGAGTGACACGCTTTCATGTGCAACCACACGTGCACTTTTCACAGGCGTAGCGAGACGTGCAATGGTGTGCACACTGACACACGGCGCGTTCAAAAATCAAACCGATCCACCCCAATCCATACTACAGCTTCTCACTCTCATAAACCAACAGAACCTCTGACAAACTAAAGTGGACTTAAATTCAATACCATTAAGGCTGAAACTGCCTTCATTATTAATAGCTATTATCTTGTTTGCTATCCTTTAATGTTTCCCAAACAATAGCACACCCTCAGCCCTGTCAGGATAAACAGAGGCTTATTCCTGCCTCACTATTGAAAGGCGCCTTCCATTGTTAAAGCAGGACTCCAGCATTCACTGGTATCAGACTGCCATAGCCCCCTCCCCCCAAAAAAAACCCCACCCCACCTAATACACTGTGGAGTCTCATTCTTCAGACAATCCGGAATTCTATCAAAAAGGAAACATTGTCTAGGAAACAAGCTGAAAATGCATGACTTCTCTACATAAGTGTAAATGAATTAATACACATGAATGAACTCAAATCACACTAATTAATAAATACATTTAACAAACCACATCATTAGGGCAGACTGAGGGCTTTGGAAGAGCCGACAATCAACATGGTTCTTTGACAGAGTAGAGGAGTCTATGCTGGAACATCTGAATCTACAAGCAAGTGGATCAGCAGGTTTCCTTAAGGTGCTGACAAAATAAGCAAGGACCTCTGAGGGAAAACTCAGGGGAACACATGGAACCCCAAGGTGAGGAAGGCAGGGAATGCAAAGGGTGAGGAACAGGACATACGGAGGCCAAGGGTAGAGATTCGGGGGTGTGAACGGCACGGAGAGTTCGAGAGTGCGGAGGGTGGGGAGTGAGGTGCACGAAGGCCAGCGGTGGGGAGTGAGGTGCACAGAGGCAGGGAGAGGGACACAAAGAGGCAGGGGGTGCAGAGGGTAGGGAGTGAGGCACACAGAGGCAGGGAGAGGGACACAGAGAGGCAGAGGGTGCATAGGGTAGGGAATGAGGCACACAGAGGCAGGAAGAGGGACATGAAGAAGCAGGGGGTGCATAGGGTAGGGAATGAGGCACACAGAGGCAGGGAGAGGGACACGAAGACGCAGGGGATGCATAGGGTAAGGAATGAGGCACACAGAGGCAGGGAGAGGGACACGAAGAAGCAGGGGGTGCATAGGGTAGGGAAAGAGGCACACAGAGGCAGGGAGAGGGACACAAAGAGGCAGGGGGTGCAGAGGGTAGGGAGTGAGGCACACAGAGGCAGGGAGAGGGACACAAAGAGGCAAGGGGTGCAGAGGGTAAGGAGTAAGGCACACAGAGGCAGGGAGAGGGACACAAAGAGGCAGGGGGTGCAGAAGGTAGGGAGTGAGGCACACAGAGACAGGGAGAGGGACACAAAGAGGCAGGGGATGTAGAGGATAGGGAGTGAGGCACATAGAGGCAGGAAGAGGGAAAAATGAACATGGCATGTTCACTCAGAGCCACAGAGCCCCCCTGCTGCACGGTGGTGCTGCGAGTCTCAAAGATGGCGTGATGGCCACCTGTCTGTCGGCACCCCGTGATCAACAGCTGACAGGTGCTGTACAGCCCAACAGCTGCAGTAGAGCACACTCCCGTGACTGAGAGAGCCCCAGAGAAAGAGAAAGAAAGGAGCGGCCCGTGAGGAGTTTATTCCAGGCCCCCGCTGGTATCTTTATATGCAGCCTTTCTACAGTCGTCTATCAGCATGTCTGCGTTTATTTAACTCTGCTATTTTTGCAGCATCCGTCACATTCGTTTCTTGCCAACATGAGGGGTCAATTTGGGCAGAGGACAGGAGAGCAGCAGCCGGACAGAGAAAGAGCTGGGAGCATAGATGAGCCTGGGGGTGGGGCGGGGCGGGGCGGGGGGAGAGAGACTGGCGTGAGGGGCAGGAGCAGATGCAGGCAGCCCAGGCGGGGGTGAGGGTGGTTTAAGTTTGGACGGTTTACGTCTCGATTTCAGCAGTGTGCCTCTACACAGTGGGAAGCCACCATTATAAAAATCATTTTAAAAAATTACCTACTGCTGTGGAATCTTGGAATGAATCATATCAGTCATAAGATCATTCTCCGTGTGCTGAAATGCAGTCATGTGCCCAAAGATGTAGAAAGAATTGTGAAAGGCTGACATTTTATCTGAAAAGTCATTTATGCTGTTAAGAGCATGGCTTGTTAAAGGCCGGGGGAGGGGGGGGGGCGTTCACGGACAGGCTACAGGCTAGTGGACCCAAACATTTTGGCAGTAGCGGCTGGCGTTCACCCCCATCACTCGAGAAGTGATTGCTTACTGAAGCACATCTGCCATGCAGCTGACGCAGCTCACAGCTGACAGATTGTATACAGGCTGCCTCTTTAACGTTTCCACATTCATTTAATTTTGTTATATTTTACATGAAGCATTTATCTTTTGAAATCACACACTCCCAATAAACTGCACTTTGAAGCAAGCAACATCCTTTAATACAAATCTTTTCCAAATAGACATTTTTCTTGACGAGCTCTCATTCCATCATACTTCACTGCTCTTTAAACATGGCTTTTGCAATAATACGACATTTGTAATAACATGGCAAAGCTCACGCTCAAATGACCCGGTCAGCAGACACACAGCAACCAGCAGCCGTCAAAGTGTGACTTTCAGTCACCCCCCTCTACTTTGTTCCACAAACATTCCTAATTCGAAAATCCAGTTCACTTTGACTACAAGATCAGAGGTCAAACCCATTCAACTGTGGGCCCTGCCTGCATACGTCGTCACATGAAAGGAAGGAGAAAATACTGACAAGGCAACTGGCAGCAAAAAGAGGCAAAGGCTACAGAATGCTACCAGCAAGCAAACAACCTACCACACACTGTAATAAGTAATAAAAATAAGTATTAAAAATCAGGAAATGGACTGAGGCTATGTTATAACCGATACACTCTCTTAATCGACGCACCAGAGAGCTACATGTTATTACACCGAAGGTCTAAAAGTCTTTTAGGATTGAATGACTAGCTAAATAAATTAGTGGAGCATTATGGGTGTAATGCATCATCGTGAGAAATACCGAGTACCCAACTTGCTGACAGTTTACTTATCTACTCATTTCACTAAAACATAGGATGCTCCAATTAAATGATTTCAAACAGGCTGTTCTATTGATTCAGCCGGACTGAGAACTCTGAGTCACAGTCTCTTCCACAAGAAGAGACTCTTCTAGAAGAAAATAAATGACTTTTTGTTCCATCCTGAGCAGCCAGCTTGCAACTAAAGTTACACAACCTAAAACCCTGCTTAAAACTGCTGAAACCACTGCCAAAGAGCATAGAGAGTCTGCTTTATCACACTCAATGTCGGATCTGTCCATAGGCCACTATTTTAATCAAACACCACATTTATTTTGAATGCTGAGCCTGAAGGGGCTATGGAAAAACTCATATCTGAAAGAGAAAATGAAAAAAGAAGACTCCAATTGGGGAACATCACCAAAGAGATAAAGATGAGAAATGTGTGAATATTTGATGTTTGGGGACAGCGCCCTGGCTCTCCCTGTGGCTCCCTAATGGTGCCCAGTCCCCCCACCATCCTGCCACCCTGCCATCCTGCCATCTCGCCACCTCTGCCATTCTATTGCTTATCATAAAAGAGCTTAACAATGAAACAGTGACAGCAGAAAGGGGCAGGTGCAGATAGGGAGGAAAAAGAGAGAGCAATTATGACATGTGACTGTGTCTCAGGCTGTGAATACCTCCAACTCTCACAAAATAACAAACAGTGAGCGGAGCCAGTCAAAAGCAGCGAAATGACATCATACCTTTGCCAACCTCGTCCAAACAGGTGACGAACATTCCGGTTACTAATTATGCACATCTGTGTTACGGGTCACATAGCTGAACTGCTGGGACTCTCACCTCATTGCAAAGTCTAGTCTGTCTCCCCAAGTCACGGTCTACGTGTTTGTTTGGGTTTCGGGTATGATGGCTTGACTCCCCCCGTGGTTTCTTTGTTTTCACCTAATCTACCTCTGCAGGGCACTTGACTGAGATCTGGAAATAGCAATTTGGCTTTCAGAATTAAAATCTGATCCGCAACTGGATCCTGACTTGCAAATTCCCCATCTCCGTGACAACACTAAGGTTAAACGACAAGATGAAATGAGAGAGAGAGAGAGAGAGAGAGAGAGAGAGAGAGAGAAAGCTTGGGACTTCACTCAATTCCAATCTGCCTTTCTTTCATTTACTTTGGCAAAGCAGTGCTCATAACTGTAGAAAATGACAAGCACTGCATAGAGAGGCAATCTTCGCAGAGATGCCCTAATGTCAGTCCCATAATAGAGATTTCAAATCAGCCATTAGCCATTAACAGGCAGGTGAGGGAGGCAGGCAACTGAAACAGAGACTCACTGCACGGGACACTCAGGACGGCCCATTTCTGCCCACTTACACAATGTGAGCAAGGGCGGGAAGAACAGCAAAGGGCTGAGTCACAAGATTAATGGCGGAGCCATGTCACAGTGACATAAAGACTGCGGCTAATCTGGCTAAAAGGGTTAGGGCATGGAACGCTGCCACTGTCACTTTGCTTCCCTGCGCCCACGCTGCTCACGTCTGGCCTCACTCTACCCTCCCTCAAGATGTTTTGTTCTGTATGAAATCGACTTGTGTCCAGTGAAAATGCTACAGGCTGAACAATGTCAGAAATTCAGAAACAGCGGACTTGTCCCTCAAGTCAGTGATAACGCCGAACCCTGTTCAGGGGAGCCCTGAAGTGAATTTATATATTCCACCACTTTCCTTTTTTTCGGCTTTTCAATTTATTCATGTATCAGGAAAGGGCATCAGCTGTCCCTCGAGCCATATGAAAAGGCTCTCTACAGCTGCCTACAGCTGAGTTTTTGCACACTATAAGCAGAATCGGCATTCCTCACAGTTTGGCAACTTCCAAAACACGGGTCCATCTGTTTTATTCTGCTCGAAAAAAAATTGTCCGTTATGCAAATACATTTTTTGCATAGATTCAGCCTCGCTGGACATTCTCTGGCTTCTCCCCTCCCAAACTATTTATCTCAGCCAAAGGCCCCTGATGCCCTTCCTTTTCCCCAGCTCCCTCTTTACCCCCCGTCCATTCCTGTCCATTCGTGTTGTTTCCTGTCCGTTCCAGTCCATTTCAGTCCTTTCCTGTATGCTCCTGCTCTTTCCTGTCTGCTCCTGCTCTTTCCTGTCTGCTCCTGCTCTTTCTTGTATGCTCCTGCTATTTCCTGTCTGCTCCTGCTCTTTCCTGTCTGCTCCTGCTCTTTCCTGTCTGCTCCTGCTCTTTCCTGTCTGCTCCTGCTCTTTCCTATCTGCTCCTGCTCTTTCCTGTCTGCTCCTGCTCTTTCCTGTCTGCTCCTGCTCTTTCTTGTCTGCTGCTGTCCTTGCTTGCTGTGACCCCATTTAATCAGCCATTGACAATCCAGTTGGGGCCAGGCTGTGGGTCCTCAATCTGCTGAGTGCCCAAAGATGCACAGCAAGCAGGCACAATAACTGCCCAAGGAGGGGCGACCTGATTCTCAGATGACAAGGTGCTTTTCTGGTACAACAAAGGGGGCTGTTGGCCATGGGCACTTGATGAAAGGCCAAGTCGGCTTTTAATGAGAGTCCCAGATGACATGTTATTAAGGCCCCACCCCTTCGCAAACACAATTCCAGATTTCAAACACATCGCAACGTTTTCATGACAGGTTCCCTGCGGGGTACAACACAACCTGAATCTGCTTGAGCACAGTGACCCCTCTGACAAGAATCTGAAAATGTAGCCCCACCACTGACTGCTAATTGCTGGTTTTAGTACCCAACATGCATTAGAAGTAGTGCTCCCCACCCCCTCATGGAAGCCCAAACCACCAATAAGGCACTACTGAAGCAGACCAATGGGATTGAAAAAGGAAATAGACACTTCAATAAACCTACTGATAAGTTCTGTGATTGTATCCCTCCTTCACTGACATCATTTTTACAGATTTCACAACCAGCTACAGGCAATACATAACTGCAAGTAACATACCATTCTAAAACAGAGTGACATTTCCATTCTGACTTAAACAAAGTATGTAATAACTGTAACACTGTAGCTTCTAATTATTGTTACATTATGTTTTTTACAAAGTAGAGTGAAATGCAGCAGTTATCTGTCAGTTAAAATGCTAAATCTGTAGTTAAGATATGTTTTAAGGGCCTGCACGTCAGACACAGCGACTCATCAGGGAGGTGAATTCTGTTTGGCTTTTAATCGGATCAGAGTTACCTGTGAAGCCCGACAGTGTGAGACAGAGTTTCTTTGGCTGCAAAAGGAGGGAGAAGGGAAAGGAAAGGGCGCCGTCTGAGGGAAGGGGCCAGCAGGGCAGGCACAGTGCATGGATGAGTGGACGCTTTAGAAGCACCCGGCAACCTCTACTGCGCTCGCAATCTGCCGCTCTCAGCAGCCATAAGCCCGGCCACCCAGCCCTCCCACCTTAACCGCTCTCAATGTAAAACAAGATGCTCGCATTATTATCACAGAGGCACGTCTGCGCCAGATGAGCCTACTGGAGCAGCAATGCTAAGAGCATGGAGTGTTTCTGAAGACTTCCTGCTAACTTCCCCCCTCTGTCACTGAAGAAAATCTAGTTTCAGTTCTCCAGGCAGTCCTATTACATCCAATCATCTCTAGGACCCAGTGCTGCGCAGAGAGCCTCTTCCGGGGCTGCTGCCTGCTGGCCAGCCCCCCATCTCTGTCTGTCTACCCCTCTGAGGTTTTATCTTTCACATTTTGAGACACAGAACTGAAGATGTCGGACCCCAGCACTCGTCATACCGAAACAGAGAAAAGTCCTGGTTCCAAAGCTGTCTGTCTGGATCTCCCCCCGCAGCCAGCCCAGCTGACGCCGTCTGCTGCTCCCCTCCAACTTGCGCCTTTAGCCCATTACGGAAGATTAACTCGCAACGCTTGGACGCAGCTCAGAGAAAGTGCCAGAAAGAGTCACATACTGCTGTATGAACCGACATGTTCTGACTCTCACCTAAATGTACACACACTCACAGGTAAACAAGTGTCAAGTGAGAGCGTCAACATTTCTCAGCAAGTGGAAATCTACAGCTTTACTGCATAAATACACACTAAAACACAAAAACTGATCGTCACACTTTTACAGCCATTAGAAACTAACCCTGTATAACTTGTTCCACTGTAAAATCTTGCCACGGGTCTGGCTCTCACCTCTTCACATCAAGATCACATCAATAGATGGCAAAGAGACGGCGGGAAGGCCTCACCCATAGAGCAACCTCATCAAGGGAATACGTGCTAGTAGTGAATGCTAGGCGCTACACATCAGTAAACTTCAGGTATTCTGGCTAAACAACACTGACCAAGTCACGAGTCTTAACAGCTAAGAAAAATGCTGTGGTATTTTTATCATTCATCTGAGTCACCCAAGCAATGTCAGTGACTGCGTGATCCTGTCCACTAGTCTTCCCTCTGCTCCTGTATCTCATTTGCTTGTAGTTACAAGTCACAACAACATTATCTTAGATGTTTTAACAGAAATTAATAGCTATTATCATGTTTCATTTGCATCTGACACAAATTAACCTTCCTTGCTAGTGGGAGTGTGTTGGGCTGTGTGCTTGTACTTGTGTTTGGTACGTGCCATAGGAGGCACCAGCTTTGTGCATCTCACACAGATGTGACTGCTGCTCATTGACTATTTATGCAAAGAGAGAGGACATGCAAGCACTACAGGCTAATGTACCCCCACCCCCAGACTAATTATTTCTATAATAATACACCTGTCCCCCTCTTTCATTCTGTACCCACAGGGAAGAGGGAGGGGTGAAAGAGGGACTGGAAAGAGGGTCAGAAAAAGCGAATACATATTCATGAAAATCACCCCCCTCCCCAACCATACTTTTCCTGTTTCCACTGGGGAATGTCGAAGGGAAAGTGGAATGTTACCACGGTGACAGACCAGACGCAATCGTCATAGCTGGACAGACAGATTACTGTGAAAGAGAGAGAAACTGAGAGGGGCAGAAACAGAGGAAGGAGAGAGGTTTGGCTGAGGTCAGGTCAATGCTGTGCAAATGAGAACAGCAGGATTCCTTTCCAAGTCATGTCACTACTGATTGCATTTTTAGTAATTCAGCTGCACTGAAGAAGTTAATTTGACACCCTATTTCAGAGACAACAAAACGAAAGAATTCCAAGAACACTGAGTCTAGTACCGCTAAAAATATTTCTATAAGCCTGAAGAGTGTAATCACTGTGGCCTTCATTGTATTAGCTGTGATAACAACCTCTTTGAAGCTAGACAAATATTGCCAGAGGGAAAAAGACCTTGAAGCAGAATGACAGATATTAAATATTATTGAGCAGTTTTGTAAGGTTCTGTTATTTATACGGCTACTCTAGGACAAAAGCACTGGTTTAAAAAAAACAAGGTTGCAAATAACACACCAAGAAAAGCTTGTTTTCTGGCAAATCATCTGACAAATGTAACTGGAAAATAACAGGAGCATTTCCGAAAGTGCTGTTCTTCATTAGTACCGCACGACAATCTTAAGGTGAAGCGAGTTTGATTGTGAAAACAATCCTGCGTGTCTGAATCAGTGTCCCACTACCCCCAGACAGGGAATCAGCTTTGCAAGTAAAGGCCAGTGTAAGTGAGAATTTCAGAAATCTGACAAAGACATAACAATACAAGTCTCAACCTGCACTGCCAAAAAGTAGGAAAGATGTGGGATAGCAGGAATGACAATGGAAACGGTTGGAAAAAATGGGAAACGCACAGTAGGTTAACCTTGTAAAAACTACAATTCCCAATGGGGAAACAGACATGTAAGTATGACAGGGCTATCATCTAGGGTTGGATAAAATCTAAGTATTACTGGATAAATAAATTACATTCAATGTTCAACACAATGTTTGTGGTTTACATACCATAATGACTCACCAAATCTGGTACTGAAACACAGCCAATGAAATTTGCGATGTATTTCACAGTCCGCCTGTCAGTCTAGTGGACAAATGTCATTTATGGGGATAGAAGAAATGCACACTGACGCTAAGTGCATCATGGACTCATTATTGTGTATTTATCCCTGCTCTCGTTCCCTATAATTCCACTAATCTACAGGAGGAGAGGTAGGGTTGGGCAAGCCTTGAACGATGGTATCAGCGGGTCCTCGTAATCCTGCCCAGTCACCTCCTCAATGGTCCCCTAGCAAACAGGCATCCAGTTAATCTCCAGGGTAACAGGCTTTCCTCCAATGGATAAATTGTGCCAGCAGCAATTTTTGGAAATACTCCTTTCTCTCACACAGCACAACCTGAAATTCTTCTGTAAAAACAACGCATAGTAACTACACACTAAAACAGTCAGAACCTACACAGAGATTAACATTCATAGACCTATGGACATTTTGAGCACACTGTCAACCTGTCTTTTCATGAAAACATTCATGTAATGATTATCATTTATGTTACTTTTATTCCTCACATAGTTACAGAATGGGCTCTGTAACATTAGTGTATCTTCCTTCTCTTGTATTACACATTTTTCTTGATCCCTTTCACTTATTTTTTACCTAAGCATAAAAATAAGAAAAGGACAGATTTCATCACACCGGATCAAGGTGATTTGATGGGTCTGGAGCAGATGGTGAACCCGGCTACTGAGTTTTGCTATTTGACAGTGCCAGTGTCAGAATCTCTTATGGGCCAAGGACCACCCCCTGAGAGACACCACCATCTCTGCCCAAATAATGGATGTCGACTCATGGAACATAGACAACATGTGCACACTGATTGATGGGGGGCCCCTAAGGCAGAAGTGCATCTTCAAGAACGCAGGAAAGATACAAGAAGGAAGCAATGGTTCAAGAAAGGTACAAAGATGGATGGATAGATTCAAGAAGCGCAGAAAGGTTCAAAATGGGTGGTTCAAGAAAGGAAGAAAGGTTTATGATGGGCAGTAATTCGGCAAGAAGGACTAATAAATGCAGCTAAGTGACCATAACAAGGAAGCAACTGGACTGAAACACATGCCTTCATCAAAGCAGAAAGGAATATCGTCTAAAAATGTTTGTGACTGGTGGTGACTTTGATCATGACTTAAGATATTGTCTTGGTTGTCATCGTTGTCATCGTTGCCTTGGTTGTTGACATCCAAAGTAAATTATTTGTATGTAAATGTACCTGGCAGTAAACAAACACTTCTGATTCTGATGCTTTTTAGGTGAGTATGGATACTCACCCATAAAAAGGTAGGTGACAATGAAAATGACAGTCTAAGAAGGTTTCTGTTTCACTGAACAGGAGCAATAAACTATGTTTAAATTAGGAGTTAACTGAAGGGAGCAGGAATGGGAGAACCACTGAAAAACAACAGAGAAACAGCCCTGATTTTGAAAAGTTACAAAAAGCTTTGTAGCCCCTCGGAAAGCAGCTGAAACAGAAAGCAGAAGGAGACAAGCAACAGGAGATGAGGCTAAGGCTGTATTCTTAGCCAAAGAGAAAGCAGAAAAGCAGATAGATAGAAGAGGAAAGGTATAATGAAAGAGGAGACTGGGGAGCTGAGGAGGAGCAGCCTGTCACTGACTAGGAAGGACAGTGGAGGCTGCAGGAAGGCACCTCATGGAGTTTTAATGAGGAGACCACACACACACACACACATAGAATCAGCCATGGTCTGGAGGCGTCACCGGATCATCCTGAAGCCCATGAAGAACATGCTCCATTCATAAGAACCCGACAAAAAAGACCCAGAGCACAGCCAACACCCCCCCCCCCCCCCAACACGATACTGCAGGGCAGACATTTCAGGGAAGGAGACAGTTCAGAAAAGGTATGACTGGGAGAGGTGGGGAGCTCACTACCTGCCCAGACAGGTACACATGAGAAGGGGGTCGGGGGTGGCAGCAGAGCTCATAAGTTATGACTAGACATCAAGGTTTGTGGGGCAGGGGGGATAAAACATGAGCCACTCCCATATATAGGAGTATAAGGATGTAGGGGCAGGTTCTTTTCCAAGTTGCATTCATATTAACTTGTATCAGACTTGCAAATTCAATGCTAGAGTTTAAGCTTACAGGATAATTATGCTATGCGAAATATGCCTTTGGCTGCACTCCACCAATCCCACTAATGCAGAGTGACTTGGATGGGATGTACTGGAAATGTGAGCGAGGACAGAGAGGCATTCTGGGGAAGAGAGAGCAAACAAGGGGTACAGAAACTGAAAATGGGCCGTAACCCAATCTGCAGAGCTATCAGGCCAGCTGTCTGTCTCTCTCTATCTCTCTCTCTCCCTCCCACCATCACTTCAACACTGCAAAGCCAACTGTTTATGCTGGCATTCCCGGCAGGGCGGGGGGAGTGGGGGGGGGTGAATGAAGCAGAAAGAACAACAGCAGGGGAGCGACATACGGGCAGCTGCAGCGCATGCAGAGAAGCCTTACCCCCCATGAGGAGGGCACTCCTTGGCCGTCTACATAGCGTGGTGGTTTACGTCGCATGGCCACGTGTCGCGCTGATCCTCAGCCACAGAGAGCGCTAATGTGCTCTGCCCACCATCTCACACCCATCCAGACCGCGGGTTCAACACGCGCTCAAACTGTTCGCCCAACTGGTCGGCACTGCCCTTCTGCCAAGCTGGCACTGGATGGAAGGAGGTGGCACATGAGAGCGAGGTGGCAATAAGGTGACACGCAAACATGAGAGAGGAAGGCGGCACGCAAGTGGGATGGACAAAGGTGGAACACGAAGGGGAGGGAAGGTGATACAGGAGTGGGATGGAAGAAGCCGATACGCGAACGGGATGGAAGAAGGTGCAGCAAGGGCTGGCCGGATGGAGGAGGGACCCTGGATGCCCGCTTTGGCTACACTGGGGAGCGCATCCCGCCAAATGAGCTGAGTTTGACTTTGACAGAGATCATCCCTCCTGTCGACTCTGCCAAGCCGTGGCCAGAGATCTGGCAGACAGACCGACTAACAGATGCCCTCCGCGTCAGACACCCCCCCATCCCCAACCCTGGCACACAATGGGCTGATCCTGGCCCATCGCAGGCGCCCAATTGGTGCAGAGAGCCTCCCTAATGTGTCACATGACTATAAAGCCACAGTCAGCAATGGCTCGAGGCTTCCCCCACTTTTGGAGTAATGAATGCTTGAACACGACACCCTCACGCATCACTGCTGGCTCGGCGGATGGAGATTTCCAGGCACACACAGCACAGCCCGTAAAGCTGGCAATTCACAGCAGCCTTCAGCTACCCACCCTGACCCTGGGTAAACATCAACGATTCCTTCTGTGCTTCAATCCCCCTCTCTGTCCTTCCATCTGTCTCGCCCTCAGCTCCTCCCGTCCACACCTCCCCGTCCTGCTCACTCTCCCCCTCTCTCCCTGCTTCCCCCACGGTTCCCCCTATTGCTCTCCACCCGCCCCACTCATCCTCGCTGTGTCTAATCACCCTGCATTAATACCTGCATTCCAACAGCCAGAGGAATGTCTTAACAATGCAGCTCTGTTCTAAAAGCACACAGGTACTAAACAAAGCACAGAACCTTCCAAAAAGGTGGGCAGGAGCGTCAGAGGAATGAGAAGTGATGGGGGAACGAAAGAGAGGCTAAAAAAAACACAGGCCATCCAGCCAGACTCTGTTCCAATATGTAAAAAAAAAGACTCAGGAATAAACTATGTTTTTTAATATAGATATATTATTATTATTACTATTAAACATGAAAGATCTGTAGCCATAAACTGACCGGAGGGGAACCCTGAACACAAAGATGTTAAAGGAATGAAAATTGGAGAGAGAGAAAACTGAGAAATGGGGATGAGGAGAAAAAACACAGGTGGAGCTTGGCGGCATGAGGGGAAAGGAGGAACGGCGGGAGGAGGGGGCGGGGGGCGATGAGAGGCAGACAGGCTGTAGATGGAGATTCGAGGCTTGATGGCGGAAATACTGCAACCACAATCACTAAACCACAGTATCAAATACAGCCCACCTGGTAAAAAAGAGGGAAACCAAAATGTGAACATTGCCATTTGAATAGAGGAGATTGTAAAGAGCAGCATCATCCACAATAGAAAAACACGCCCCCCCCCTCCATGGCCTCCTTTGTGAGTAGGGCGAGTAATGAGGCCGCCTGCCCGCCTCCCTATGAAGCCGCACCACGGAAGGCCCCCCCACTCCCACCCGCAGTACTCGGGCATGAAGGCTCACAGGAGGGACTCCACACACACTACCAAGAGCGATGCAGGGGCATTTCGGCCAGGCCTCACGTCAGCCAGCTGGGACCAGACGGCACTTAGGAAGAGCACAGTGACCATAATGGTCGTGTCTTCGCTCCGAAGCATCAAGGCATATGCTGAGCAGATTAAGCCTCAATACACACGTCACATTCATAGGAATTCCTTATAAATGACTCTGAACGTAGATCAGTGGACAATGTGACTCTACACCACGTTCAGATATTAACACCTTTTATAGGCCTCTATCAAATAATTCTTCTTCACTCATTAACTAGGGAATCTAATCAGCTCTGTTTTGGTTTCCTTGGGGACGGATGAGCCCTTCCTGTGACGAAACCACCAGTGCCCCCCCCCATCCCATCAATTTGAATAAACAGTCTGTGCAATTAAATTAAGATACAAATGATGGAAACCTTGGAGCCTGGACGCCGCTTCTGTAGCCACCATTTATCAAGTACTTGGCTCAGAAGATCACATGACAGCACACAGCCAATCATACATTAGCGAGTGTGATGCAGAGATAGCTGCTCCATTTCTTTATTAAACCAACATGAATTATGTTATCTGGATAACAGAAGCTTTCTGTTCTTTTAAAAATCGCTGATATTCAAAAGACTCAAAGTAGCAGGTGACAGTAAATGCATGGCCAATAAAGCTAATGTTAAATGCATAAACTGCGATGTCGAGCCTCAAACGGCCAGACTGAAGTGCCACACCTCAAAAGCCAGAATGAAGTACACAGGCAGACTGCAGTGCATTGCCTATAACAGTCAAATTGCAGCGTTGAGCCTCAAATAGCCAAATTGCAGATCTTGTAATGGCCAAACTGCAGTGCTGATCCTCAAATGGACAAACTGCAGTGCTGATACTATAACAGCCAAATTGCAGTGCTGATCCTCAAACAGCCATATAACGATACCTGGTGTTTCAACAGCCTTAGGGAAGACATTTGGTTGGCATACAATGTTAACTAGATTAAAGTATTTATAAAATCCTTTTTTAGTAAAACTGAAAAAAATATATAAACCTACACATTGTAGAAATAATCAGTTACTCTTAGGATCTGGGGGCATAATTACAATCAACGGTGTAAAAATAAATCAGAGGTGTAATTGGATGCAGGGTGTCTGCTAATGGGCACACTGGCTCCTCCCCTGAGATCCTAAACCCCCCTGCTGCTTCCTGCCTGTGTGTGACATCGTTAGTATTTAAGAATGTAAGGTCAGTGCAGTAACTAATCATGTCAGCTTCGCAGGAAGTGAAGGAGCGGTGATGGATGTCAGGGGGTTAGCCAAATTACATTTATGAGAAAATGTTCTATTCTTCTGTATTGGGTGTCATCATTCCCCAGCATCCAAAGTCAAGTTCAAGCAGGCTTTTATGCATATGGGAACAAAATGATGTTCGCATGGAAAACTACTAAGGTAAAAAAAAAAAACACAAACTTCAGCTGTAATAACAGTCTTTGTCACCCTTAGGCGAACTCATGACAGGCCCCCGGAGGTGACATCCAACACGGCATAACTCAATCCCCCCCCAACTCAATCGGGGATCCTTCTCCATTTTTTGGCTGAGACGTGTGCTTCTATGTGTTTATATGCAATGGGGTACCAGTCAGAGAGGAACCAGGCAAGAACAGCAACAGATACAGGTTTGACGACCAGAAGTACCCACATTACCAGACATTGGGCGTAACAATCTTCAGCGGTGACCAACAATAAAAATAAAATATTGTTTTTTCCTGTACCACTTTATTCCATGACCCTCCTCCTATTACTATACAAAGAATGACATGATTGAAGCCCTTATTAAAATATTAATTTTTGTGTAGCTAAATCTCAGTATAACAAATAGCTCCTCCTCAATCAGCCTTCCTCTTTTTCGCTGTACTGTTCTGTTTACAGTAAATGCTTTTATCACACTTGACCTTGATAAAAAGTAGGCCCAGCCACAACTCACCACCCCACTCCCCATGCACCAACTGCCCCCCCCCCAGCCAGAGGACAATGGCTGTCACCATAGCTCCATTCATATGCCTCAGGCAGACAATGATGGACACTCAACCCCCCCATCCACAAACCCACCCATCGCCCAACCACCCTCTTCCCACCTACTCTCCCCCAGCCCTGGTAACACTAATGACAGGACAAACGTGGAGGAAAAACTTGGGGTATCAGCCGTCACCCTCCCTATCTCTGCCTGATGCTTGCGATGTTGATGTCTTCAGATATGGGGCCGGAGATATAGAATGACCCTCTTTTTTGTCACATACCCTGTGTATGTTACTGGGAACCCATCAGCAATCTCCACAAATAAGCAAAGACAGTTTGGTGGTCATGGAACAAATGGCACTCCCTTCACTCATCCCTCACCTGCGTCCCCCTCCGAACCACCCCCCCCCCCCCCCCCCCCCACGGGGGGCGGGGGGCGCACAAGCGAAAAAAAGAAAGGGGGGGAAAAAAAAGACACAACCCCCCCAACACAAAAAAAAAGACAAAAAGACCAAAAAAAAAAAG
>JABFDZ020000138.1:3060588-3079314 GCA_019775955.2 Pollimyrus isidori | reverse complement strand
ATCCCGGAAGCAACGGGCACGAGGCAGGGAACAACCCTGGATGGGGGGCCAGCCCATCGCAGGGCACACTCACACACTAGTCACTCACACATGCACACCTACGGGCAATTTGGCAATTCCAATCAGCCTCAGCATGTTTTTGGACTGTGGGGGGAAACCTGAGTACCTGGAGGAAACCCCACGACGACACGGGGAGAACATGCAAACTCCACACACAGGAAGCCCAGGCGGATACTCGAACCCGTGTCCCAGAGGTGTGAGGCAACAGTGCTAACCACTGCACCACCATGCCGCCCTTGAGAAGAATCAGAATATCTTTATTGTCATTGTAACAAGTACAACGAAATTAGATGCAGTCCCTGTGTCGGACAGGTATGTACATCAAATAAATAAAGAGAAATATATAAATAAAGAAATATAAAATAGGGAAGCAATATATGTACACTAAATACCAAAAATGAATTGTAGTCAAAAAATTAGGTAGCTAGACAACAGTCCATCTGCATGAGACCTTATTGCACATCGAAGAAATGTAAAAGACGGAAGCTAGCATATGTACACTATACTATCAAATATGAATTGTAGTATAAAATTGGATAGTTGACAACACTCAGTCTGCATGAGACAATATTGCACATGAGTTCTTATTGCACATGGAGTAGAAATGGGGTGAAATTAATTGGTTCCCGGCCCCAAAAAATTACACCAAAATATGTTTTTTTAGCATTTAAACACAAAATGAACTGGGTAAAACAAGAAGAGCATTTTTTTCTTAATGTCTTCCAAAACGACAAAGAATGTATCCCAACACTACCCCTGTCCTGCCCCGATCGTCCGCTCCTTCCGTGTGCCACGCCCCCTCGTTAACCTTGTGTGGGATCCCCGTGTGATCAGTTGTTTCTGGTTGTTGCCATTAGTCCTCTGTATTTAGTTCACGTTTCAGTTTGTTTGTCCATTTCGGTCATAATTGTAACGTCATTGTGTTGTTCTGCCTGTTCTCAGTGAAACCCTGTGTTTCCAGGTGGCTTGAGTCTTGTCCCTGCTTCCCCAGTCCCAGCTCGGCAGATCGCGACAACCCCAAGCCATGCCCCATCACTGCGCCTTCACTATACTATGCCATGCGCTCCATTGTTTATTTTTATTATTAGTCTGTACTCCTTAATTTGCTTGTATATCGGAAACTTTTAGGTTGTAACATTTGTACAACTATTGTGTAACTTTTTGGTGAGCATGGCTACCAAAATTGTGTAAAGTACCTGATATTACCTGATATTTCCAATAAAAAAGGATCATCACCAACAAGTTATGCTATCACAGCGAATGCAAGGCTGAGACTGAAGCGTTATCCTTTGTTTCTGCTGAGAGACGTGCCGCGTGAATCATTTCCCCTGTGCGTGTACAGGTTCAGCAATAGGTCGGCAATCACGGTTCGACTTCTGAGATTCGAGTTCTGTTTTTTTTTGAACTGGTCGGTTCCACTTTTAGTTCTAATGAGTTTGAGAACTGAGGTACCACTGTATATACATGCTTGCAAGATGCCTGCCCTACCCTCACCGGTTTGATCTGGTTCTGAGGAGGGGGTGAGAAGTTATGTTAACCAAAAATTTCTTTGAGCATTACCACGGAGACATCATCGAAATGGCTGTTCCCTGACCTCAGCAATAAAACAACATCATACTCTAAAGCACGGACTAAGTGTCATAAATTCCTACCACAGAGGACACAACTTAATCATGTAAATGCAAAGGTAATTTTTTGGGGATGATGTGCAAATGATGAAAAATAAAATTTCATCATACTGTATAAAATAAAACTATTGCCACCTCAATTGCATTCACTTGGACAGATACTGGGGTCTCATATGTCCTGCTAGCTTTGTTAGCTGGGAATGGCAGCTATAGGGGTACATTTAGACAGCCCAGCTGTCTCACTCTTTGCCAAACACTGAGCAGCACTACTGACCTGCATGGCTGGGGGGGCTTGAGTGTGGTGTTTGTGTCATCTCGCTGTGTCAAGTGGGATTCCTCGTACAGTCAGGCTAAGTGGTGTCACTAACCTTACGCTTCTCACCTGGGGTCATCCCCAGCCCCCTACTGCCTGGGGTAAGCTCCAGACTCCATTGTGACCCTCTCCAGACTGAGTGGTTGGGAAATATATGGACGCTCAGTGCACATTTCATTTGAGCAAATATAAATATCATATAAATGAGTGTTTTCTTATACATGAAGCATTTCTTTTGGTGCCAAGGTTCATCAAGAACCTTCTCGGCTTCCTCCTGTCTGAAAGCATCCATTCCAAACTGACCCCTCACTCCTTTCTCTCTTCCCTGTCACATCTTCTGCTCACCTTCAGAGTTTCACCTGCTTCTGTGGTCACCCCTCGCCGCGTTAATCCTCTCTTTGCATACTTCTAGAACAAACAAAGGCGCCTGCCCTGCTGCTTGCACCGGCCGACTACTGGTGCCATAATCAGGTCACAGTTTCTCAGCTCCTGCTTTTTTGAACATATGTTTGTGCATTTGGCAAGCCACCTCATACTCCTGCTGTTGGACAGGATGGGGGGGGGGCTTCCTCTCCCTTGTGCTGGTGGAGAACCCCGCCCGGCCATCAGGAGCGCCAGGGGTTTGATCTGAGGTCACGGCCATGAGCCATTTGTGGTAAGTGAACATGGCGTGGGGGTAACACACTCATACAGCAGAAAGCATCAGGGCCATTATGAATCCTTTCACCCTTTGTTGGAAAGGGTCACTGCTTGATGTCCCCTTTTATTTCACCACAATAACCCCCCCCCCCCCAACAACCATCCCCGACAGGATGAGATGAAGAGAGGGGCTTGTTGAAGAGCCTCACACTGGGCTTATCTGTTTGGTGCTTAGTCACAGATTGCTGGATTAGTGCTGAAATCCAACAATAAATAACGCAAAGCAAGAGGGGAGGGGCTGCTGAAATATTGAAGTAGCCAGAATAATTGGAAGCAGAATAGCACAGGCTTTTATTAATGCTTTATCTCTCACAGCTACTTAACAAATCTGTTTTACAATATGGAAATATCACTGCATAAAAAATGTAAATATTCTCACTGCTTTACTGGGTATAAAATGTTAATTTTTCACCATTGTTCTCCTTCTGTCTCCTGTGGAGATCACCTCCTACCTTCCTCGGGGTTAAGGGCGTGAGACACAAGCTCTTCTATGAATAATGACTTGCTAACTTGGAAGACCTGAGATAGTTAAATATGAACACATTTATGTTTGTTTTTTTTAAAACAAAACAGCTATAGTAATCTACTATAATTCTATAATTGAACAGCTGATACCAGCACCAAATTCAAGAAAATCACATATAAATTATACATTGATTTTGCTTTGAGACATCATAGTCAGCCTTTCCTTGGTTCCATCTACATATGCAAGCTCTTTATTGTAATGTGTCTTTCACTCATACTGACTTACCTGCCTGGGTGCCTGTCCTTCCGTCCCTGACACAAATATACGTGTATTTTGGGACACCCCTCCCCCCACCCAACACCAACGTGGTCCCTTGGTGTGCCCCCTACTGGCAAAATACCCATGGGAATGGACAAGCCACCCGCAGACTACACGGCTAATTTGGGGACGACAAGGAGACCCACATGGTACAAGGATCACAGTGAGGGAGCGTGGGGAGACAAACATAGAACAGGGGTTGGAGTGAAGGGACTGTAGGGAGAGCAAGGCTGGCATCTGGGCTGAATGAGGGCAGGACGCCCTACAGCTCACACTCACACAGCCGATTTCTGCCAGGAGGGGCCCATGTGGACTTTGCCCTGTCCCAGGGGACCGATACCCCCGTCTTACACAAACAAAGCAACACCCCTTCTTATGCTTCCTATCAATCACACACACGACTGCCTGCCACTGTAATCCCCCTTTTCATTCTCTTCTCTCCTCCTCCCCCTCCCCATCTTTTCTCTGGCCCACCTGTCCCCTTCCCTTCTGTTTCCAGCCACTTCTCCCTGCCTCTCCCTCTCTCTCTCTCTCTCCCCCTAATTGTGTCTCTTATCTCTCTATCCTGGCAACCACCACCACCCCCCCTTTTTTCTGGAAAAGAAGACAATTATAGCTGTACAGTGGGCTGGCAAATGTGCCCCCCCCCCACACACACACACACACACAATGGAAGATCACTGGAAGCTGCTCAGGAGTGAGATGGAGTGAGATGTCAGAGCGATGCAGCAGGTCGTCTCTCGGCTCTCCTGCTTATTTATTGCCCAGCTCATAGAACGGCGGCCGCAGTTTTCTAGCACCTTCTTGGCTGAGGTTCTCAGAGGCTGCAGATTTTACAGGCAGCGAGGCTCAATTTTAAGTGTTTCCTTCAATCTGTATAATGTGTGTTGCATCTGAGCAGGGAATAATCAATAGGGAGATAATGGGCGTCCCCAGGATATCCCAGCTAAGTGTGGGACCCTATAATGGGCTTCACCTGATTGAATGAACATGTCCAGCCCTAAGAAGCCGCATTGGCGATGGGCTGCCCTTCAGCTTGGGCCTCGTCCTCACTCTGGAGCCGTAGTGTGGCACACGGCTTGCCAACAAGCGTCCTATTCAGCAAATCACAGTTAATGACTCACTTGACCTCTCTCTTTCCACGGGGAGACGTCATTCCTCTAATGCCACTGGCACCACCTAAGGGGATGATGTGATGCCACAAGACTCAGTGTTTCCCGATCATGGTGAGTCACAAGGATTCTACTCCACAGCCCTTTGGTCATTTCTGGCCATTGCCAGCTTTTGATGACGGATTATTTTGTCACAGATTAGTAAGAAATAGATGATTAGGAGGCATTCTAATCAGATGCCCGAGCCCCCTCGACACCCCCCTAGTGAGGTGTTCCGGGCATGTCCCACGTCTTCAGATTAAGCAGGAGATGATGGATGGATAGATGATATCATAAGAGCTGTAAGGAACATACAACGGACAAACGGTTTGTATAGTGTAAGCATAAAATTTCAAAAACCATCCTTTTTTGCCTGTTTATTAGTTCTCTGTGCCTCCCCAATAGGCAGGAGAAAATCTGGGGAGCAATGGAGGCACCGGAGGAAGGAAGGCGAGTGCCGTCATGATGCAGGGGGGGAAGCTGGGTACAAGTGAATTCAAAAGGGAGAGGCAGGGAGCTGACAGGCCCAGCAGCACGGGGGGCTGGGCGGGCGAGGCAGGCGAGGCGGGCGAGGCGGTGACAGGCCTTTGCCAAGACTTCACAAGAAGGCAAGCTGTGGTGTGACAGGCCCATCGCAGCTGGCATGCGCTTGCGCAGTGGTTCAGCGCGGGTGAAAATGCTGATGGGTGACAAAGTTGGCACGCCGCACAGGCGGGGAGCACCTGGTGTGCCCCCTGCTGACCAAACACGAGCCTAAACAGGAAGATGTGCACAGGTTCTAGGCTACTGGAAGTGAGACTCAGCTCAGACGGGCCTGAACATGCCACTCCTTTGGCCTTTAAAGCTTCTCCTGCATAACTGTCTATGGTGACAGTTCTCTTTGAGAACCTCTCCCGTGGTCACTGTGAGGCTATCAGGTCCTCTCTCTTTAGCAGTCTCTAGCAGGCCTGCTCTTGTGGTAGCTGTGAAGCTATCAGGCCTGCTCTCATGGTCACCCTCATACCCTATCTTGCAGTCACTCTGAGACTGTCAGGCCCTCTCTTGCAGGTGCTGGCAGGCCTGCTCTCATGGTCACCCTCACACCCTATCTTGCAGTCACTGTAAGGCTGGCAGGCCTGCTCTTGTGGTCACCTTCATGTCCTATCTTGCAGTCACTGTAAGGCTGTCAGGCCCTCTCTTGTGGTCTCTGTGAGGCTGTAAGACCCTATCTCACGGTCACCCTCAAGCTTCCAGGCCCTTTCTCGCAGTCGCTGTGTGGCTTTCAGGCCCTCTCATGTCGGCTGGCAGACCCTCTCTCACAGTCACTGTGAAGCTGTCAGGCCTTCCCTCAGGTCACTTTCCCTCTTCTGCTTACCTCTGCAACCTCTCTCTCTCTCTCTGTCTCTTCCCCCATATCTCCTCCATACTTGCAGGCTCCTTCTTCTAAATGCAGAGTGTCCCAGCTGTAGCTGAGGGATTGAAGTGCAAGTGGAGGGGGGAAGGAAGTAGAGATAATTTCCTCTGCCTCCCCCATTAAGACACCTGCCTGCCTCTCCACGTGCACACGGACTCCAGGGCCCAACAGACGCCACCCAGAGGCCCTGTGTGTGGCCCCTACAGGCCTGGGCAAAAGTCTACAGGCTGCTGACATTGCACCTTATGCCAGAGAAGCACTTAACATAAGCTGGGGCAATAAGATGTCTGGCTGTATAAGCATGTAAAAAACACAGTTTACTTTTGCTTCATGATTAGTTTGAATCGATCCTGATATGTGAGAAAAGGAACCGGCTGGTGCACATGCAGCCTACATTCTGAGAACGGACTTGTTACTTTCAGCCTTATGGTCCACAAGTCAAGAAACAGCAGTGAGCGGGGGTGTCGGCTGGCCTGGCAGTGCCAGGGGGGCACTTTGCTTTGCCATCGGTCAGGGAAATCATGCTGCTTTTAGCTGCAGCTGATCGGAAACATCACTCTCGCACATATGCAGAGAAGGAATGTAGGGATCTATTGAAACAAATTCAGAGAAATTCCAGCCATGCCAACCCCTTGGGCTCAGATGTAATGGGGACAGAAGAGCTGATTATCCAGGCTCTGTAAAAACTGCGTTACGCCAATTAGCCAGATGGACGGCATAGAGTCAGCCCGTTTACAGGAAGCGCTTCAGATGAATGCAAGGTTGAAAATAAGATCAGCCGAACTCAATCAATAGATCATGATTCAGCTGGTTCTTTTCAGGACTGCAGGCAAGGACAACGGACCCGAGTGCCACTCACAGCCTTCTGTGATGCTTACGGAAGGCCGGCATCCGCGGAAAGGCAATTGGTATTCATGAAGCTCATATGTAAATTATGGGGCCCAAATAGGGGAATGTGAAGGAGATGTAATAATCTGATTTTGGGGGGGGGGGGGGGGCTATTAAATAGTTATGAATATTGCAGAGTGTAAAGTTGCAGACTGCGTGAAAGCCTATAAGTCTCTGGGTTTGTCTAGCTTTGATGATGGAACAAAGGATTTAAAAATCCATCTATTCACCCATCCATCCGTCCGTCCACCCGCCCTTCCATCCATTCCCCTTTACAGCTTTTGCATTACAGGGCAGTCACGAGCCTGTATCAGCTCCCAGGAAGCATAGGACACAAGGCAGGCAACAGGGGGCTCTGTGGACACGATGCCAGTCCAGGGCAATTTAGATGTTTTTGGATGGTGGGAGGAAGGACAGCCAGGCCTGTGGGTATGAGGCTGCAATGCTATCCACTATACACCCCAATTTAATCAACACAAATGACAGAAACTAAACTCTTCAGGGTGAACATGGAAGGTAAAAACATGTACAAAGATACATATGGTGTTCAAATGTATTCATATTTTCACGCCCCCAGGGCATGCATAAATCACACGTGTGACAATTGACACTGATATATTACAACCAAAGAAAATGAAGTATATTGTAGACATATGAGACATATATTAAGTGTCTTATGAACCTTATGAGCAAAGGACACAAAAGGTGGTGACCGTGAGTGACCTGAAACAGGCATGTCTCACACCCATTAACAAAGGCTGGACTGATTAATCAATCACGGTGACTTAGGCTAGAAGTCAAATGAAGCTACGGGGAAATTATGCAGATTAAGCAGGACACTCGTCAGCTGGGAGGCACCACGTTCGGGTCCCTGCAGGGCAACCTCTGGCTGTGCAACCCCGCTTGGACAATGCCAGCCCTGCATGTGACATGATGTAGACCTGCAGTGCCCTGGCAGGCACTAGGACCTGCCTGCCACCAAGGGCAGAACACCACCACCATCGCTTAAGCGATGACCTTAAGGTTAAGAGAGTGCACATGCCGCGTGCGCATTGAATGGGATGGGCATGAGGTCGAGAGAGAGCGAAAGAGAGAGAGAGGGAGAGAGAGAGAAGGTGAGGAGGAGATGCAAAGGAACCAAAGAACGGGCAATGGAATCAAAATCCTTACAGAGGCTCGAGGGTAAGGAGTGTCATAGACGGGCAGTGAAATTTGGCTGCAATATTCCTTATGGCAGACTGGTTGGTTAAATTTCCCTCTCACCCCTAGACCGAGCAGTGTGTTTTTTGGGAAGGGGGGACAGGGAGCCCAAGCCGTACATCACACTGCTGGAAAATGAGCACTGTGAACAAACACGGCAAGCTCCAGCAGCCTTCTGCTGCTATGGTGGCTGGCACGGCCTGTGACAGCTCCCAGGCTGTGTCTCCCCGCGCCGGGCCGCTTCTCTTAATTGCTGTCACTGGGGAGCCAAGTGCCGATTGTTTAATTACCCTTAATGCAGCAGGGCTATGCTTCTGATTAACCGTGTCCACATACGTGCAATGCAGCCCTGCCATTTCCCCCACACCGAAAGCACGAAAGAGAAATAAACAAACATAATCATTCCTGCCGGATCTGTGGGAGGGAATCCCTGCAGAAGAGAGGGGAGCGTAGCATGTCTAATGAGGGCCATGATAAGGGGGTGTGAGAAGGTGGCGGAGATTACAGAGGGGGGCCGGGCAGGATCTCACAGCACCGTGAAGCAGACGGGGAGCACAGAGGGTGGCCGTGTGACAGGCAGACAGACGGCCTGTTTTTGTTTTCGCGAGCGTAACATAATCCCGCTGAAGACAGGTGATGGAGCTGGAAGCCGTATTTTCGGATGAGCAAAGGTAAACAACGCAAAGTGGGACGAGCCACGTGTGCAGAGAGGCGTCACATGTGCAGCCACCAAAAACACAGAGAGTATTCCGCATCCCTCTCTGTCGGCAGCGTTTTGCCAAGAATCAGAGCCCCTCCCCCACCCCCCCGAGTGTCCCTGTCCTGCAGGGAGCCACACTGGCACCAGTCAAGCCAAGCAGCTTCCCAAATCGCCGCATCTGCCGCCCCACATCCAGCCCTGACGTCCCGCTGTCACACAGCGACAGGTGCCACACCCCAGGCTCCGCCGGCCAACGTCCCCACAGTCGCGGACCTGAGTCCACAGCCTCCCTCTCTGTCCCTTCCCTGCATCTGTTCCCTACTCTTTCATCCCTTCTTCATTTGCTGCCAGGCCTGTTGGAGAGCAATTTCTGCATGCTTGTTAAGTAAAGAACAGACACGCACAGAGAAGAAAGAGAGGAAAAAAACAGGCTGCCTCACACAGACACGCTAGTCACTGGCCCTGCCTCTCAATGCCACCTGTCCTGAAGACAAACACTCAGGGGCTGACAGACGCAGACGGACACACACACACACACTTGCAGCCACCCACCCTGCCAACAAAACCACCATAATGGTTTCATTACCACCATTGATTTTTACCTAGTGGTTTCCCCCCACCCCCCTCAACCATCACACTTAAGACAAAGTACTTCTCTAAGACTTACACGGTGAACAGTCAGTAGATCAAATACACACACACTTCATAAGCACATTGTATTTCTTCAGCGAGAGTATGTTTGGGCCGATGAGAGGCATTGTTAGCTAACTGTGAGAAGCTTACAGCCAAACAGGACTTGAGAGAAACTATTCTACCACAGGAATTCATATCATATCTACACCAGGTAGTATTATGTTCCGATGCTTCTGGCTAAAGTAGCCCGAGACTCCTTTTGCCACCTTGTTCGGAGAAAAGGGAGAGGGGCGCATAATCCGCATTGGGACACCGGCTCTCAGCCAGAAGATTATTAGCAGTGCAGCTTTATAGCTGGTCAAAAATCATTAGGATGTGTACAGATACACTGTCTTACAGCTAGCACTCACTATCCTGTGGAGCGACTCTGGGGGTTCCGTAAGCTGCCCACACAGGAAATAAGTAGGTGCTGTAGCACAGTAGCGATAAGGATGGGGGAGCTGTCTTTACGGTAGTGAGCGAACAAATAGGGAGCTCACAGCAGACATTCCAGGCATTCTTCTCAATGCCCCAAGGACATGTTTGCCTTTCTCCCTCTTTCCCAAATTACAGACTCGGACAGGGGACGGTGAGAGAGGCCCACAGATGGGCAGCAGGGGGGGCAGGTGTTTCGAAACAGCTGCCTCTTGCCTCAACACTGACAGGTAGGTACACGATTTTCTGTGTATGAGACGGGGGGCAGGGTCTGGGGTATTTACGCACTACCCTGACAAAGATATCAGGAGACAGACGGACAAAGAAACAAACCTTTGTAGGTGCAGAAATGAGAACAGGCAACCGTGAGATAGCATCACGAAAATGTGAAGAGAAACAATTACTAACCTGAAAGAAATGCTTAACTTACAGTCAGAGTAAACAGTCACAGAATCTAAGATATCTGAATAAAATCACTGAAATACATAATCCAATTTCATTTTGCTTGCATTTCAGCTTATCAAAGAAGGATTGTAATGCAGTGAGCCGACGGCATATCCGGACTGCCGGCCCATGCCGGTAAAGTCATACAACTTCAAATTAAGCAGCTCATCTAAAAAGCACACAACTGGGTTTCGAGGGAGCAGCTCAGTATTCGCGGAAGCGCCACCCTCGGCATGGCCCAGCATTTAGTCAGGCGTACGAGGAAACCAGCCTCTTCAGAACATATTCATTAAAAATCTAACAGCATTTATCCCCAGAACAGGATCCCACCCAAGCAAGAATGAGCACTTTATTAGTTTGCTGTCAAGCCCTGACACCAGGATCTGTGTGTTGAGTTTACTTGGTCTATCTGTGTTTGCGCAAGTTTCCTCCAAGTCCAAAAACACAAGGTTGAGTGAAGTTGGTGTCTCTAAATTGGCCATAATGAGATCCTGTCCCAGTGCAATGAACAGGCGCCCCACCTATGGGGTGTTCCACATCTCAAGCCCTGTGCCGTTTGCGACGGTCTCCAAACACACCATAACCCTGGACTGCACTGGAAAGAATAGATTTTTTATAGGCACATTCAAAACACACGTGAGGCATTTGTAATATTGCTTTAGGTCTAATCTGCCGAATGAGTATAAGCATGGTAAATATTAATAGCAAAGACCATCGATAATTTTAATCCCATATCGGCATTACTGCATAAATACATTTGAGGCTTTAGCGTCACCTGCTGTTACGAAGAAGAATTGAAGCTGGAACCCACATCGCCACTCGGCGGTCTCATAATCCTATTGTTACTATTCTAGGAATGCAATCGCAACAATGTGCCAACGCCTATAACCGACAATGAGTAATGACGTACCAGCGATATCATTAACGAGCAAAACAAACGAAACAAAATTTTAACTAACAAAATTAAAAAGATATAATTTAAGATGCTTCACATGTTTTACCCAGCTAATCACTATTTACAGAAGCTTAAAAAAGACATTGATGTTAACTGCACCTTTAGTGGCGATCAAAGAGAAACGCTTGGCGGCTTGCGCACTTATTTTGGATGTGCCCTCATTAAGTTACTTTGGAGTAAACTGTCCAGATATATTGCAGACCTTATTTACCCCGATTTTGCATTGAAATGAGAAAATGTTCTGTTAACCATGACAAGAACCTCACCTTTGCGTTTTATTTAATAAATCTATTATATACATCGTAACCAAGTTTTACATTCACAAATCAAAATGCCAGAATATAAAATCTGTTTTTATTGACGCCTATTAATGTAAAACATATTACGTATATATATATATATATATATATATATACACACATATACATATATACACATATATATATATATACACATACATACATACATACACACACACATCTCCATTTCCTGCTCATTGAATAAGGCTTTCAGAACATACATTTTCTGCTTTACAATGCATTTGTGATTTTTTCTTCTCTTTATTTTATTACATTTGTCTTCTACCCTGGCGTAACTACTGATTTGTAAACAGAAGACGAGTATACCTGATGTATACTTCCATATTGAATAAAAAAACATAATATAAAACGAAGTTAACGAAATCCGAAGCATTCCGCACCTCAAACGTTGCTCTACCGAACCATCAGGGGGAGGTACGAAATCTAAACAACTTAAAAATAAACATAAGAAAGATAACAAAATCGCCTCTCGCATTAGCATCCTGCAACAACCAAACGTGCAGCAAACACGAACACGGACAGACCGCATGTCACGTGCGGTGCAGGAAAAGTAACCGGAGCTTTACCCCAGGATCAACCGGGTACGATTAAAAAAGTTCATCAGCACTGTAAGATCAGCCGTCCGTCGGCAATTCTGAGCGCTGTTTAACCTCTTGTTCAGGTTTTCACTTTTCGGAAAAAACACATACAAATAGCTTTGCATGGCACTGCGGCAGAGGGGTTCAATTACATTTGCCGCAATATTTTCATGCTATATCGCTTACGGCTGTATGAGCTCTAAAAAAATAACAAGTATCATTACTTACAGAAACTGCTCACTGGTACTCGGTCTAAACTTGTATAGGTGCATCCCTGTATTATTCCACAACTGAAGAGGTGAAAATCAGTCATGACGTCAATACTACATAGAAGCACTGTATTCACTTAAAACATGCAGTAGAAACAACTGATTTTGAAAAGAAGTGCTTTGTGGAGGGACACAGGCCTCATAAGCCACCTGACTTGGGTGAGTCTCAAAGCAGTCAATGTATCACTCCTTAGCAGTGGCCTGTACTACAAAGACCGGCGACTGGCTTATCAGGGTAACGTATTGGATTTAAGGTACCACAGTCTAAATAGACTTCATATTCATTCACTTACATTTTGCCCAGACTACTACAAGTCCCCAATAAGCCAGTAACCCTGCTTCAAAGTATAGGCCCCAGATGTCTGACCAAGTTTGTGCTAGTTACCTTGATCTGAGTAAGACCAGACGGTATGATTTCAGTACTTCATTTGCTCCACTCACTTATAACCAGAATATAAATATCTACCTGTACTGTACAACTGACAAAGGAATTCTATAGTAAACCCAGGTTTCTCCAAATAACTTCACTGCACCCAGTCTCAACCACTCCACCTTAAGAAATGTCTAAAATACAAGCATCTGCACACATTTAGCAGTATTTCACCAGACACCATACATCACCCGTGCTTACTCTCAGCCATTTCACACTTCCTATGTAATTCTCTTCACATTTAATACATACACTGATCAGACAACATGACAGCCTACAGGGCATCCACACCACCATAGCTGAAAGAACACAAAGCCCTCACACAACAACTCCAGCAAATGATACAGATCCAGACAACGGTTTTGATGGAAATAAACACCAACATTGGCTTTTGGTACCATGTATCAAACTATTCTCTGAAAACTCATTAAGCAGCCATTTTACAAAATTATCAAGAACGGTTTCCCCTTGAGGCAGAGAAACAGCTTTGGAATAAAACAAGTCAGGCAATTGGTTTCAAATTATTTATTATATCATTCAAGATTTCTTGCTTGCAGCTGCAACCTAAAAAGGGGCAAAGGAAGAGATTAAAATACCATTAACAAAAAGCATTAAAGAAATTGAGATTCATTGAAGGTAGACTGTGGGACCCGGTATTAACTCACTTGACCAGCAATCCTATCCAGGTCTCTCTGGCCCTGAGGAGTCAGTCTACGGCCACTGAGGAAAGAACAAAATCTTCAGTCTAGAAACTCCACACAGAACACAGCATATCAAGGACTACAGAAAATTAATGTGTCCTGTCAACAGTGTAAAAGCTTTAGGCCAGCCTGTATAGACATACAGAGAAAGGGTCAGAGGTCCTGAAATAACCAGAATGTTCCAGAACATCATACACACATTACATGCAACCTAGAGACAGGCCTGGGATCAAGTTCAAGTCCACCAACCTGCAACAAAGACTACACAGAAATATACCTGAATGTGCCAAACGTACTGAGAACAATCATGTCATCACATGTCACGCTCCTTCAATGTTGTCAAGGAAGCACTAGGAGACACTACACAACTCGACAGCCAAAAATAAATCTAAAAACAACTGACAGGCTGGAGGTTCAATTCAAGCTTGCAAACATGCAACAACATGGCCACATCTTCAACAACATTCTTTCTGGGGGCTTAAAGGTGCTGCTCACCCATTCGGGTCCTTCTCCACCATCTTCAGCCCTTCAAGGGCCTGCAGCACCTTACGAGCGACGTTCTTGGAGCCGCGGCTGAAGTGAGCGGGGCAGACACCATTCCTCTGACGGCCACCGTAGATCTTGGTCATGGAGCCAATGCCAACACCACCACGCAGATACAAGTGACGGGCCGTGGAAGCTAAAAGGAGGGTCACGCTGAAAATGCATCTACACAGCACATGTACCAATGCACACAGAGAGATCAAAGCACCGGTGCAGAAGTTGAACTCCTTATCACAAAGCTAGGACAAGAATTCAAATCACATGGAAAAAGTGAAGACTACATTTAACAATGATTTTATCCAAAGTAAAGGTCAGAGGGCAGGGTCAGCCAGTTTCCTTGGAGAATTTGGGCTTAAGGGCTTTCCTCAAGGTCCCGCCAGAGACACCACTCAGCCAGCCACGCCATTTGAACTGACGACCTTCCATTCACAGGCAAAATCCTAACCAGCATAGTAACATATCCCCCTAAACCGGAGGCAAATTTTTATTCGAGCCCATTTTGACAATCTGCATGTCCAAAATGGCATCGGAAAACAGACCAGCTACAGGTGTGAGACTCTGTGCCTGTGATTGGAAAGGTCCCGGTTTAAATCCCATGGTGAGCAGAGTGATGTCACTCTTGAGCCAACCAGCTCCAGGGACCATCTAACCATACTCTCAGTGTGGATAAAGACATGATACAAACTAGGGATGCCCCGATCAGGATTTTTGCCACCAATTTTTTGTCATGGTGATCGACCGATACCAATTCTAATGCTTCAAGTTTATACAACTGAGCTGATAAGCTCTCTGATGACCATCAAGTTTTTTTTTCAGATAAATACTATAAATCTTCATGGTTATATCCTTAGCTTTCTTGCTGTCTGGTGTGTACAGTTTGTGTTTTTTCAGAATGTCTGTAACGGATGGCTGAGTAAGCTGTATTATTAGTTACCGTTGCCTTTTTTGCAGTTGCCAGTTTTTTGTATTCACCATAAAACTCACGGTGGCTTGATCTTAAGTGCCGAATGAGGTTCGTCGTATTAAATGTTTTGGACAATGCGCCTCCACATGAGATTTCTTTGGAACAAACGGCCAATAGTGTTCGCAAAACGGCATAGTAATTAATTCCACACCAGCAATGACCACGGCACCAAAACATTTGTCCCCACTCATCATGTACGTCCTCACGCATTGACGTCATCAATTATGATTTGTTCCTAAGATCAGCCAAGTTTAACGAGTACCGATCGAGTCGTAAAATGTGATTATCTGCCGATACTGATCTTCAGCCGATCGATCGGAGCATCCCCAATAGAAACAATGTCAAATTTCCTGTTATTCTGCCTCAGCAATATCTTACCAGCTCTGGTGTAGAACCAGTTCTCGTCACAGGGGGCCAGCTCTTTGTGCTTAGCCAGCTTCACAGTGTCCACCCATTCTGGGACCTTCAGCTTCCCAGACCTGAGAGAAGCAGGAGAGACCATTAACCACTGCACTGGCTCACAGGCTCAGCCAAGATAAAAATATTAACATCAAACAATTAAAAGTTAGTGACTATAAACAAAACCAGGCATACTGGAATAAACAATAGCACAAGAAACAAGTGAGGAACACACTTTTTAAGGAAGGCTGACAGTGCACGGACAAACTCCTGCTGGTTGACGTCTTTCACTGTGACACCAGGCATCTGTGAAAGCAGGACAGAAACAGTGACAAAAACACCCAAAACCTAGAAGTGTCACTTATTCTAAACACGTCACGCGGTGACCTAAGAATTCAGACTGTAAAATCGGTTGATAGTGAACTACTTTTCCATGGATAAACTCCACATACATCATGACACTTCCTTTGACTCCAATCACAACCTAGTATGTTGCAGGAAAACAAAACTGAGAAAAATCAGGAGTCACAGAAGCAATTATACTCCCGTTTTACTTCATAAATATATAGCAATTAGCTCAGGGACTCGAAAATACACAATGTAACGGGGGAATATAATCTCACAACTGTAACATTACATTTCTGGGAAACACCCCGCCTTAACGGCAGATAATCAAAAGCATATTAAAAGGCAAAAAACTATGACATTTTGTAATCCTCCAATATTCGTATTTTAAAATATATGCGTAAAGGCATCGTTCTTAACTTAATATTGCCATCGTGCCGTCTTGCAACCAACGGCGCACTGTTTTTCAGGCCAAGCAAGGTCTTGCGCTATTAGCTAAAAAGCTAACAGCAAGGCACCCTTCAGCCTATACTTAATCGATAAATCGGCAAATTAAGTGTCAAAAAATGTTTTACCGGTGACTATTGAAACCCATAACTTATTCAAATGTGACTAGAATTCTAAAACGGTCTAGAGGTTTCGGAGAAGCACGTTTAAGAGGCCTGACCGAGCGCCGAATGGGGGCTGCCATTACGGCAAGCGCTGGGTATCGGCAAGGCTCCCCATCCTCCATACAGACTACATTAATATAAGGAGCCATAACCATGTAACATGTAAGTTCGCGTTGTAAGAGTCTTATGCGCTAAGAATAAAACATTACAGCCAGAAAGCGCACATTTTAAGATAAGATTAGCAATATTTATGAAGACATAGAGCGTCACTATACCTTGCTCGTGGACAGCTAAAGGAAAGAGAGAAACAGGGTTTCCAGCCCGTATTCAAAAGGGCCCTTCGCGTTAATTCTCGCGAGACTTGGACTTCTGCAATACAGATTAACCACGTGTACCGGCTCCAAACAGAAGTTTCTCTCTGTCATGGTCGTGATAGCTCACAGGTTTTATTTAGCTATTGGTTGAATTGATCTTTTTATTTGATTTTTTTTTAATAAAATCATATTAAACGGAATGTGTTGATGACCTGTTTTGTTTGGTTTTGTCTTTTTAATTTAGTGCTGGTTGTTTTTTATTCAACCAATACATTACAGTTTGTAGCCCATAATCAGTTATAGAAAAGAAATGATTTTATTAGTAGGGGTATCTGTAAGTCATAGGTGTTTTGTGGTTAATTTTGGCTCCAGTTTATTTTATAGCAGGTATTCAAGTAACTTATTATGCTTTGTGTTTTGAATATAGTGATGTCAGTTCAGTCCAAATAAGACCCCAACTGCTGTCCTCATATCTGCTGATCCTTCTGCATTTAAATCTGGGCTATACACAATTTTACTTCATAAACTGGGACTTTGCTATTTTGGACTTCCTTTAATGGCCTCTGGAGGATTGGCTCCCCCTTTGAGTCTGGCTCCTCTCAAAGTAAATTCCTTCTAGGGACTTTTTCTAGTGTTGCCTCTGGATTTCTCAATGGGAACTTTGACCAGGATAATGTAAAGCTCTTTGAGACGCTGTAATTTTGTGAAAATGCACTATATAAATTAAATTGAATTGAAAACCAATGAGCATATACGGTGGACCTGGAGAGTCACTTTTGAAAAATGCCGCTTTATTACTTCAGGTATGAAAATAAATGTAACCAAGTATAAACAACCATATCTAGATTGCTTATAGTTTATAATTTCTCGAGAGTGTGTCATTTGATGGTCTGTCCTTTGCCACATAATTGCTGGGATCCCAGCTTACTTAGATAAGCAGTTATGGAGGATGTAGGGATGGATGAATGGCTCACAAAATATGATTTTTTGTTCAAGAGGTACAATAGCCTGTAAGTAATTGCATGGGCCACAGAAAGCATCTGAACAAAAGGGCATTAACTCATGTCCACTTGTCTGTTTGATTTTGAGAAACCGGAATATAACCTTATCTTTAAAAATGAATGAATAATTCTGGCTTTTAATGGTAAACTGTGGCATGTAGCATAAAACTATGCATAGATAACTTTTACATAACTGCCTACAACTGCATTTTCATGCTTCAAATGTTACCCAGACTGAGCCCGAGTGCCCCCCCCCCCCACCAACCCCAGTGGTTAATTGATTTGGTGAAAAAAGTGAAAGCCAAAGTGTAATAAAGTCACGTTTCACTTGAAGTACACCATAAGCTAGGGAGTAATAATGACTAGGTTTAGGTATCTTTATATGTGTATTGTATTTAATTTTTTTCGTTGGAATTTTCAATATAATCCAAATCATCTTGTTCTTATACCAAGTAACGACTGGGGCATAATATGTAACATATATCTCTGTCATGCTATCCCCTAAATGTGATTTAAGATGTAAAAACTCTTGTGCGTGGCACAATTATGCTAAACTGCAGGCGACCAGGCAAACATGAACTGAAGTTGCTGGTTTCCATGGTTGTGTTCATTATCACAAAGTTCAAGGCTCCAGGGGTGTCCGCTGGCCAAGATAAAAGGAGAACTCAAGAAAGATGCCGTGGTATGGGTGGCTAGTGTATACCCCATAGAAACGACTGGAGGTCCTCCTAATAATATGGAACGTATTCTGCCAGAAAACAATAATAATAATAATAATAACAACTACAAAAATAATATATTTTGCATCTTGTGCCAGTTAATTTAACTCTGTGTTCAATTTTCAATAAGTGAGGATAGTGAGGACAGCAGAGCGCATCATCGGGGTTCCTCTCCCACCCATCTCCCAGCTGTACGAGAAGCACCTCATC
>JABFDZ020000138.1:3036657-3052556 GCA_019775955.2 Pollimyrus isidori | reverse complement strand
GTCTGGTTCTGATCCCGCCCCCCCCCCCCCCACCCCCTTTCCAGTGTATGGCACAATTGTGATTGGTGGCTCATCTTTCCCTCTTGTTCATTGTGACAGTCTTGCAGTGTGTGGTGTGCAGTATGCTGTTGTACAATCGCAGTTCCGGAGGCCGCCAGTAGAGTACGCTACAGTAAATACTCCTTCTTGCCCTCCCTGGAATCGCTGCCATTTAGAAAGGCTTCTTGGACATCCCCATGCTCATCAAGACCACTTGCCTCATGGGTCAGATAGGAACCTGTGGAACCATTGAAAGTTAGACATAAGGAAGAGAGATTGAATGTACTATTCAGGGCTATTGATTAGCTAAAGTTGTAACTTTGATGGTCAAATCACTGAAAAATTGTTCTTTAGTCGTGTTCTAGTTCTTGACTCCACCCACTCTTCTTGTAAAGCTGCCATTACTAAACCAATATTTTTTGCTGGCACAATAAAATCACTCAAAGTGCCTTTTAAAGAATGTCAGACTAGAAATTGACTTTTTTTATAGACAAAACATAACACAATTAAATGAAAGACTATAAAATAAACCCACATCTTTTTCTCCCTAAGCTCATTCTCCTTCACAACTAAGGTTTCCACTTCTGAAGTTTGCAGTTTAAGTTTAAAGGTGCCATAGAATGAAATTCTGACTTTATCTCAGCATAACTGAGAAAGGAGAGTTTGGTACATGAAAATGACGTACTGTCAATCTGAAATGCTATTGATCAGTCTTTCAAATATAATAATTGAATATGTAAAAGAAGGTGCAGGGTTTTGTAGTTCCTAGATTGTTATATAATAGCCTTAACCATACCCTCAAGCGTAACATGTCAGCCCATCCCTAACAGGTAAGTCAAGGCTATGTTTCCCAGTAGCTCCCGTTAGCGACCTACATACTTGGAAACGTTCGTTTGCACTGTTTGAACTATGCAAGCTGCTAATTACATTGCCAGAAACTAAGCTTTGGGAAAACGTACCCCAGATTAACAGGGAGTAGTAAACAACATTACTAAGTCTGTGATACTGACATTGACAAGAGGCTTCTGTACTTGATGTAGCCTACTTTTGGTTAGCAAAACAAATATGTAATTATACTGCAGAAAAAAAAAATTGTTCTTGATAAAACTTGTATGATGAAATCATGAAATCATTTGTTGTCTGAGATGAAAAATAATTTAAATGTTTTTGTTACAATGCTGAAAAGAAAGTTCTGGTTATCCTAACGTTGTGCCTCGACTGAAGTGGAAGTTACAGCTGATATATACTTCTACGTCAAACTGATGTCTTAGGTACGGTGAAACCTTGTAATGTACCTTACACTAAAGGCCTGGTTGCAGCCTAACTGCACCCCCCCAGAAACGTAACTTTAGTGTTTTTATGAGCGCCAAGACAGTGTGCATCCCAGGTGTACTTACATTGCTAATTGAAACAGAAACACTATTTGTAACAAGCAAATACAATACAAAGCAGTCACTTACCTCCATTAAGTTTATTTGTACTTTACAAGACTAAAAAGGTACTATAGACAAAAACTTTAAAAAGGAAAATACAAAAAAATTGACTTTGTAGTGGCATGAAATTTTTCCAGATTCGACTATGGGAAATTTGGAGCAGCACAAATAAAACCAGGACTTGATAAATGGGTACCTGTTAAAAACTTGTTTTTTCTTTTATATGCGTGATTCAACAATTGAATATATTGCAGGGTGGAAATACAATAAATGCAACATCCAAAACTATGTATCAGCTATCGCTTTAGTGGTGTAGACACACCAGTGCACAAGTATAAAGTATCCCTGTGGAGGCTCCTCGCTGAACTATAAATCACAGTTCAAAGTTACTGTACGTGTGACAAATTGGCTCAGTGAACCATTGCAGTGCCTCACTGTAAACCAGCCAATCAGAGCAGAGCTTATGAACATATTAATGAGCCAACGAAATAAGTCAAAAATTCAGCTTTTTTTCTAGGGCCAAATTACAGTATACGACTATAAAATGCCTGTAAAGCAACTTATCGATAATTTTTGACGAAACCAAGTTCACATACCTTCTAAACACCAGAGAACAATTTGGTATATAAAAATGAATACATTGTATGGCACCTTTAAACGTAACACTGCTCTCCCTTTCACTCTCTCTCTCCTGTCCTCCCTCTATTTTTCCCTTCCGCATTCTCCATGTAGTTTTAAAATCCCATACTTCCCCATACAATCCCTCTTCAATATTTCTTCAACAGCATGAGAAAATCACATGACTCAAGAATCAAGAAAATCAAGCACAACGGTGGAGGATGGACACCAAGGCATGCCATCTTGCATGGTCACCTTTCTGCCTGACGGAGCACCAGACTGTCACGATGAGCACACAGATGACAGCGAAGACCAGCAGGGCTAACACGCCCCCTATCACGGCATACGGTACTGCACTGTGGGTCTCCACCACAGCCCCGGGATCTGACATGGGGAAGAAAAGGTTTTAATGACCAGACACTGTTGACGAGGGAGGGAACAGCACAGTGATGGAGAACAGCCGGCAGGACATGAAGCAAGCATCAACATAGCACAGAGATCCAGGAAAACTGATCTTTCCCAGCACTGGGATGAAGAAAGAAATATCCTATTAAATCAGCTTTCTGAAGGGGTGAAACAATGTGTTATACTGTGACAGGCTGGGAAAATAGCGCTCCATTTGTTCTCAGTAACAGAAACGTCCACAGCATGACCAGCAACTGCAGAAGGAGGACAGAGGGATGAGAGGATGGCAGACGGCAAAGGGGACAGACTAAATGCCAGGAGAGATCACAAAGCGAACAGCCGCATTAGCAGGATTCCAACATCTGCACATGGGGAGATTAAAGGTCTACTGAGTAACATTACACAAGAGAGGGGGAATTAACATGGTGACCTGGGGGTTTTTAAAAAAAAATCCCCATATGCCAGAATCTGCCCCTGTGATGATTTATTGCACAAAAGAGGCAACAACTCCAGATGTCTCCTATTGACATTTTTGTGACTGCCTGCATCAGGGAGTATAGCGGGGTGCTTGTCTCCTGTCTCAGGGAGGGGTGCAGGTCCGTCTCCTGTATCAGGGAGGAGTGCGGGTCAGTCTCCTGTCTCAGGGAGGGGTGCGGGTCCGTCTCCTGTATCAGGGAGGGGTGCGGATCCGTCTCCTGTCTCAGAGAGGGGTGCGGGTTCGTCTCCTGTCTCAGAGAGGGGTGCGGGTCCGTCTCCTGTCTCAGAGAGAGGTGCGGGTCCGTCTCCTGTCTCAGGGAGGGGTGCGGATCTGTCTCCTGTATCAGGGAGGGGTGCGGGTCCGTCAGTCTCCTGTATCAGGGAGGGGTGCGGGTCCGTCAGTCTCCTGTGTCAAGGAGGGGTGCGGGTCCGTCTCCTGTCTCAGGGAGGGGTGCGGATCTGTCTCCTGTATCAGGGAGGGGTGCGGGTCCGTCAGTCTCCTGTCTCAGGGAGGGGTGCGGGTCCGTCTGTCTCCTGTATCAGGGAGGGGTGCGGGTCCGTCTGTCTCCTGTCTCAGGGAGGGGTGCGGGTCGGTCTGTCTCCTGTCTCAGGGAGGCGGCAGGAGCCTTCGGCACCTCAGCTTCATGCTGCTCATGCTCCTATTTTCTATACTCATTCTACGGACTTTCATCATAAAAAGTCATAAAGATTTTTCTATTTTTTGTCCCCGAGGCAATATCTGGTAGATCTAGCAGTCTTCCATGGGTCACGTATCCCAGCATCCCTCATATAAGGAGCCCACAGGGCATCTGGGACAGAGGACAGGGTGAGCTCAAAGCTGGAATTGGGCTGAAAGAGGGCAGCTGAGGGGGAGGGCAACATCACAGCTGACCAAGCAGTCCATCTCCTCCCCCAGTCCCACAGAAACTCAAGTGGGTGAAAGCCATGTAGACCGGACACGGGGACATAAACACCAAAAGCAAGAGTGGAGGCAGAAGCCTCACCGTAGTTGGGGTGAGAGGAGACAGGGGAGGGTTCTTTACCTTTGGAAAGTCGCTGAGGTTTAGGGAGGCTGAGGGTAAGGTGAGAGGGACCAGAGGGGTGCCAGACATATTCTTTACCAGAGACACACGTAACGGCAGTTTACACTTGACACTTGCAATATGTATGCTTACTTGCGCTCATGCTATGCAAGTGGTGCTGCTGTTCATACTTGTGTGCATAGTTTATGTCAATCTGGAGGATTAAAAGTTATGTCCACCAGTGGGCAGCATAAGAAAACCATCTTGGTCTATTCCTTCGTTTCCTGTCTTACTTGTTTGTGTGAGGTTCTCGCCTAAAATGTTTTACACTTGCTTCCTCCATGCATTACAAAAGAATCAATGATGCTTATCGTATTTGCAAGAAGATAAGCAATTATATATATATATATTGCCGATTCTGTAATACTGCTGCAGCATTCTAAATATTCTACCCAACGTGCCACTTCATACTACAGTATTACACTATTCTGCCATATTTCACTTTACTATTTACATGTTGAATGTTGTATTATATTTAGTCACATATCTTGTAGTAGTATTTTGTACTTAGTAATATAGCTGTAGCAGGGATGACAATGATTATGATTGGCTTGAAGAGCGCATGCAGTACCCATGCAAAATTAATAGATACTAGTCAATTTTCAAAAGGAAAAATCATTAAAATTGCAAGGCTTGTTAGGTTTTGTTTTGTATGACAGAGTAGCAATGTTTTAGTGAAATTTAACCCATCTCCCCCCCAAGTGAATTTTATCAACAAGATTTTTTTTTTAATACTGGATACTATATTAAAAAATGATGTTCTTTATAAAAATACGTTACACAGCGGTATAACGTCTGTACAGTAAGAAGATATGCAAAAGCCGCAACCCACCAGACAATCGTGATCCATGCAGTGAGAATTGTGTGTGCATGACATGCAATGCCGATATTAAAATTGTACATCGCCCAGCCCTACTTAATCATTTTTGTATTGTAATGTTGCACTGTCTTGTAAATTGTCTTAGTCTGTGGAGAAGGAATTCAAGTAAGAATTGCATTATACTTTGTACATCAATGCATCAATGTTTGCTGAAAATATTGTGATTTTTTCCATTTCCTACAGAGACTGTGTTTACATCTTTTCCATTAAAAATTACCATAAAATATGTTATTTATTGAGGGGTGCCCAAACTTTTGCATTCTTAGCTGAGATTGAATTCAGAAGCAGAAGAAACTGCCATTTTGAAGACACTGCACACAGAGGCACACAATAGTCTTCAGTATGTTTTTTCTCTTGCCTCTGATCCCATTTTGAGTGAGTATCTTCCAGCCACTCATTCTAAAAAAATAAATAAAATCAGAAGCTACTTTAATACCAACTGTTATACCACACTGTATAAAACATAGTCTCACCACAAAAGGTGACCATCCTGCCCCCAAGATTGTTGGCAGCAATTCATCTCGTGTACAGTACATATAGCATTAATTCCACCCATAGCTGCAAAAGCGGCATGCGGAATGAACGCAGGGTATGTGCGGTGGTCGAGTAAGCGTAAGTGTTGTGAGCGTGGAGTATAAAATACCCTCAGACACAATGACTGGGGATAGGTTCCATATGGAGGCAATGGTATGAGGGGTTGTAGAGGTAACAGTGACAGACAGGGTAATGGGGTAACTGTAACAGCACAAGCATGCGAGCAGTAATCGTTCCACAATGCGCGTATTGCTGCAAAGGAAACTTTAGCAAACAGGTGCAGAGGCTACAGATAAACACACATTCATTTGGGGGCACATTTGTAATGTGTCACCTGCGAGACAGACGGCAATAGTAGAGGGAGAAGCTGGGCTGAGAGGAGGCAGGGCAGGGTACATTACCTTTGGCAATGGCGGGAAAGTTGCTGGGATTTGGGGTGTGAAGGGCCGTAGGGGTGACAGACACATTCTCTACCAAAGACACATATAGAGACAATGGCAATGGTGATGTTAAATATGGAGACAATGGTATGAAGGGTTGGATGGGTAACAGCACAGGCATGCAACAAGTAATTTCTCCGCAATGCATATATTACCACACAGGAAAATTTAGCGCATATTAACATATATTCATGCCAGTCTTGGGGGCACATTTGTAATCTGTAACCTGTTTGCAAACAGATGAATGGAAAGGTGCGATGTGACCACCAGGGGGAAGTAACAACCCACAGCCTTCTCTCCACGGCTCTGATAAATCCCCAGGCAGGGCCGTTCATCATTCTCCTGGCTGCCTGGACTGCACCTCTCCCCTTGCCCTCTAAATCCTTTTCCATCACGTTGTCCTTCGCTTCGCTTCACGCTCCTCTCTTGTTTATTCTTATTTTCTCTTGGCATTACTCTACACCTCTCCCTTATCTCCCTCCATCCATGCTTCTTCTTCCACACCCCCATCTCCCAGCCTTTCATCCCTGAATCCCCATGGGCTGTCTTTTCACCCGCCTGTGTGTTCAGACGAACACGAGTTAGCTGACCATCAGCTAGACGCGCATTATAAAAAATGGGAAGTAGAATGCTGCTCTCCACACTAAATCTGTCTTGTTTTCGTTGTTTTTTTTTAAAAAAAAAAAACTCATGATCCATGGCAACCATAACAGGCAAACCTCTGCTTTTGTATGAGAGAATTGAAGTAGTAATGCATCAAACGGAAAATGTCTCTTAAAATGAACCAATACCACCCGTAATTTCCTCTCCCACTAACTTCACTTCCCTCCAATGCTAGTCACACTTCATTAAATCAAGGGCCCCCTTGCTTCTCCATCCAATTAAAACCCCAGTTCATTAACACAAAGGCATGACTTCCCTTCCCAGGAGAACAAGCACCACCCACTCTGCCTGGCTGAGACTTAGTGCCTCTCGCCTGCCCTCCCCCCCACTCCCACCCTCGGCCACCCACTTAGATTCAAAGTGATCCAGCCCTTTGTTTCACCTGCCTGTACCCTTGACTACACTCCAAACTGTACATGGGATCCAGTGCACACAGCAAGCTCCTACTCTCCCTCTCTCTGCTCCTTTCTCTCTCTCTCCCTCTCTCTCTATTTCACCCCTACCACAGAGAAAAAAATCCCATCAATACACCACTGGCCGTTGAAGATGGGCTCCCTGCAGAAAGGCAGGTGCCCTTTAAGCGCATTCTACTTGCTAGATATCTGGCTGCATCGGACTGACACAGCAAAAGTGCCGGCTACAAATTGGCCCCGTTTTCCTGCAGATTTCTCGCTTCACACATCAGATGCAAAGAAGAAAAAAAAATCATGAAAGAAAATTCCATGGGGCGGGGGGATGATGTCATGCCACATCCTTCGGCTGACTCATCCCCCTTGTGGTTTGGGAGGTTCATCTCCGCAACCGACGGATTTCATCCCCCCTGGCTCCGCAGTGTATGGGCATGGCTAATCTGCTGCTCACAGCCGTGCATTACCACTAGGCCCCTACCTGATTGACTGCCACAGGCCCAGGGAATCCTTTGCGGGGGGGGCAGGGGCGGGGGGGGCATTCTCAGACCTGATATGGAGTCTCCCACTGTGGCTTCTTACAACTAAGCTTAAGAAACTAGATTAAGGTGGGGGGAGAAGGTGCCACTTTGGGCAAATAGCTCTGGGTGTTTGGTGTCACCGCGGACGTGTCCTGGACACTCCATGTGTTTGGGTGCGAAGTGGGGAATAGGAACCTTTACACACAACCAGTGAAATGCAGAGAGTAGGGTTCTGCTGTACTGTGAAACACAGGCAGCTTGGGGGTGTGAGATCAGGGGGCGATCTGTGCCTCCTCACCTGTACCTATACCAGAGAGTGGCAGCCCAGCAAAGCTTCGCATGTTGTTTGGTTCACCAGCCTGTCTGATCCCCGGAAACTCTCCCCATGCAGGCTGCCCTCCAGGCCCGCCCCCCCAGGCCCGCCCTTCCAGGCCCGCCCCCCCAGGCCCGCCCCCAGGCCCGCCTGCAGGCCCGCTCAGGTTTCATGTTTGAACACAAAGGGAAAGTGCTTGTGGACATGGTCCAGCATGCTGATCAGCCACATCCCTCCGAAACAGCAAGGTGCTGAGAGGAAGGTGCCTCCCACACAGCACCCAGGTGACTGTGCCACTGCTTACCATACACCAGGAGAGCGTAGTGGTCGGCGGCACGGCCATAGTCGTTCTGCGCCTGGCAGAGGTACGTGCCGTTGTGCGATTGGCTGAGCCGTGCGATGGTGAGGGTGGTTCCGGTGATGTCTGTCCTCTCCGGCAGCGTGTCGTTCACCCGGGACCACTGAGGATTACGGGGGCTGGACAGAGACAGGGAAGGAGGGAGACAAGAGGAAGCAGAGAAGTGAACATACAGGTAGAGAGAAAGAGAGTTAAAGGACCATGGAGAGAAATGGAAGGAATAGAAAATTTAGAGAAAGGAAGGGAGTCAAAGAATGAAAAGGAGGGAGTGCGAGATGAAACCAGTATCCGCGAAAATCTATAGCTTCACTGCTGGCATCTCCAGTCTGAGACAAACTGCCTGTGCCCCCTCAGAGGACGGTGCCCTGGGCTGCTGCCTGTGGTGCGTAATGGGTTGACCGGCCCTGGATGAGAGCATTAAGTCATCTAAACGCCACCAAAGGAGTGCAGCCTGTAGGAGACCTGTGACTTCAGCCAACTGCAAGCTCCCCTGCAGGCAGGAAAACCAGATTAATTTGCTCCTCCTCGCCAGGCAAATTACAATCTGGGAGCATCGGGACCGTTAATCCAAGGAGAAACTTTTAATTGAATCCCAGCCGAGCGTAGCCCGACGTCAACACAACAAACAGAGGCACCAATAAATGGGCTCGGGCAAACAAAGCAGGCGTGTTTAATAGGAGATTAATGGATGACCAAAGCACCGCTGCGGGGATCATTATCTTACGGTAGCCCAGGGGACCGTGCCTGTCCGCGGCCAGGGGATGTGAGTGTATCAAGGGCCACTCAATCACTGCTGCCTGCCGCTACAGATAGGATGAGGCCCAAATACAGGCTTGGGGGGGGGGATGTGTGCTGGAACAGGGTTTTGGAAGCCGCATCAGGGGCTGGGCAAGGGACAGTGTTGCTGGCAGGCAGATGGAGGATGATCCATGCGAACGTGCCCACACACACTCAAGTGCAGATGGACTGCAATTCACACAGTTTCTGCTACTTTACCCCTCATATGCCAACGTAGACTGGCAGAGAAGATGCAGCCACTTACAGCGGGTTCCCCACCACCACGCACACGAGGGTCAGCGAATCGCCCTCTCGCAGGATCCCGGTGGGATGCACGATTCTCACCATTGGGGCAACTGGGGAAAGTGGGAGCAAAGGAACACTTATCAAAGGCAAAGAGCAAGCAGAGGGCAAGCCGCCTTCCTCAGGGACGTCCAGTGACCCCCGTAAGGGGGCCTGACTCACAGTGAACGTCCAGCCGGTAGTGACGCACTTTCTTCTGCCCCCCCAGGGACGGGTGCGTGGCCTCGCAGCTGAGAGCGGCGCCATTATCCCGCCGCTCCACAGGGATCCAAATGGTGTTTGACACGCTGACCGTCTTACTGTTGTCCTGCTGGGACATGACCCCTGCCCCGAGAACAGACAAGCAGAATCCATTATGGCCACCCGTCCGCCATCATCTTTCTTGTGTGAGCACAAGCTTTGCTTCCTTAATGCGGCTCTAATCGCTCCGTGAGTCATGCGAAGGGTGTTCGATTTAACAGGCCTGCTGGTTCTCTACAACACAACAAATGAGACAGATGGAAAGGAGAGATGGGGGCTGTGATAGGAGAGAGATCTTGGACTCAGATGGTTCATTTAAATGTAAGTTTTATTGCTTGGTTCTCAATTGGGTTTACTTTCTAAATCAAAGACCTGAAGAGGTCGCATAAAGAAGGCAAAAGGGAGAGATAGTGTCTTAATTAAACAACGGTTCTGTCTGTTAGGATCTAGGTGAGCAGCCTTTAATATTGGGCAGGATTTAATCAACCTGTCGGCACTGGGTCCAGCCCTAATTGGGTCCACATAACCTTGTCACGTCATGGAAGGCTGGCATGGAGTCATGTAGCATGACAAGGGGAAGAGGGAGACAGAGACAGGAGGACTGAGGAACAGGAACACATGGGTGAAGAGAGGGAGTCAGCCAGGTAGGTGAGGGGGGGAGCAAAGGGACGGGCAAGGCTATGACAGACACCTGGGATCTCGCGGCGGTCCCTCATCCAGCGGAGGGTAGCCGGGGGCTTGCTACGTGGTGAGTGGCAGGTCAGCTCCACCTCACCACCCTCCACAGCCTGTGTCTTGACCTCGACAGTTGGCGTCTCCGGGGGCACTATGACGGTGAGCGTGGCCACTTGGTGGTGCGTGTCATCCGTGTAGAGCTGGCAGAAGTAGCCGCCCTCGTCCAACACGCTGACATTACTTAGGGCGATGCGTACCAGCCGGGGGGTGAAAAGCACCATCTGGAAGCGGTCATCCTTCAGGGCTGAAGGAGGAGAGAGGCAGGAGAGGCAGGAGAAGAGTGAAGGGAGGATGGACGGCAGCCAGTATGAGGGGAAAAGGGAGCAGAGAGAACAGATGAAGAGAGAAATAGGCAAATAAGAAATGAGTACAGAAGAGAGAAGATGCAGGAGAGAGAAACAGATGTAATACAAATGGGTTGGAAAGTTAATTTGGAAGATGGCATGAAGGGGGGTGGGAAGGGGTATGCAGAAAGGAAACGGAGTGAAGGGAATGGTGGAGAAGGACAAGATGAGGAAGCAAGAAAGAAGAAGCAAGTTAGTGCAAAATATTTCAGCCGACTTACTCTCTGGTAACCCTTGTGCTTGTTAACTCTGCATAGATAAAAAGCAGGGAGGGCAGAGACGAATATGGAGTAGAAAAAAAACTCTTTTGTTGTCAGAAAAAAAGAGAAATCAATGGCAAAACGGGGGTAATAATAACAGATAATGATAATGACAGTCATTTTCTGACAGAAACTCAATGTGCATTGTGTGATAAAAATCCTCACATTTGCTTCATATCAGCTGCGTCAGCCTTGTTTAGATCCCACCAAGCCTCGCGGGTGTGAAAAAGCTCGACGTCTGTTTAACATCGCTCATCACGATCCAGAGATTTGGAGGTCACGTGTTTGCAAGCATGCGTGTGCACATGCATCTGCACGCACCCACAATGCCATGGGCATCAGAAAAGCAGGGAAAAGGCTCCCCCAACAGCGCCCTGACCAGATAAAGGATGGCATTCGCCACCAGACCCTGACGAAATGCCACAGCTTTTGTTGCACGCATTAGTTTTCTGTGGACAGTGCTACTAACATCAAAGGGGCACCATGTTAAAAAACCTCAAAAGCCATGCTTTAGGATTCAGGCCCTTTTCGTGATACTCTCTGCAGCCCCAATACCCACCATCAATGGCTAATAAACAACCAGGTGCTATCACACTACTCCTACCTGTGGAACTAAGACAGGGAAGAATAACGATTTTGTGTTGCTTCCGGCAACAGCGAAAGAGGGGAAGCCCTCAAGACAAGTGGAGAACGGATTAATAGGTCGAAGCTGGCAAGGAGTGGTGCTTCCAGGAGTCCATCTCAGGCATGTGGTGAAGAGTACTCAAGCTTCTGCAGGAGGCTCTCCACGACCCTGACCCGCTGAGGCTCTGATCAAAGGCCTGCAGGCACGGTTCACATTGGGATCTGCGGTGCCGGAATGGAGGCTTGGCCCAATTCCACCCCAGTCTCACCCCTTCCCCATCCATGGCACCCTGCCACCTGAGACGCTCACCCCTGGTTCCGTTGAAGAAGAGGGTTTGCCTGCGCGGGTTCTGGATGACCACGATGGAGCCATCATAGTTCTGGAGTCGACAGGAAATCTCAGCTGTTCCTCCCTCCAGTACGGTCACGTTCTCAGCCTGCACCGCTTGGCATCGCACTAAAAGAAGGGGGAGAGGGGGCATGAGGAAAGTGAGAGAGGGATGGAGGGAGGCAGCGATTTAACTGCTTTTTGAAACACAAGCAGAAAGAATACATAGGAGAAAGCACAAGAAAGTTGGAACGCTTTTGAGAACTTCAAATTACATTCTCTTCCCAGTCACCCAAAGATAATGAAAATGACACATCCTTTTTCTGAGTATTGAAGAACATATTTGCAAAATTAAGTTGCCCTTCAATCACTGCGTACATCCCTGCACTGAGACACTGGGAAAGTGCCTCGCTTCAGATTTTTTAAATGAATTTTACCTCTGACTCCTCCCCAATATTTAGTGACGGAAAAAAACCCACAGTTCGCGTAGTTATTTCACTTGTTTCTTTCGGTCAACCTTCACCCAGAGCCTGGCTGCTTCAACCCTCGCCTGCTATGGGGGCGGGGGGCAAACACTTGAGAAAATATGAACGTTTTACGAGGGTGATCACATTCGAGAAGGATGGAGAAAGAGGCAGGTGGTAGTGCCAGAGGAAAGGAGTGAAATTGTGGATATCTCTGGATTTTCCATTCAAATTATTCTTCATGCTATCACCGTGATGGTGATGTAAGAAGAGCCCTACCACTTTGACTCTCCTTTCTCTAATGATCCGTCTTAGCTTCAGAAGAATATTACTGTAGATCTTCTCATGCCTCCAATGATCTTAGGACATGTTAAAATGAGATTGCTAGAGGATATCAACCCATCTCCCCCTCACTCCCATTCATAACATATCTCAGTCTAAAATACCAGTTATTTCTCTCGTGACTGACTAATATCTCATTTACAGTTATGTTTATCGGCTGTTTACTGCTCCGCTAGTCATTTATGGAAAAATAATTTAGATAACAAAGATACTTCATCAAATTAAAAATGAGATATTAGTGTTTCTCCCAAGAAGTAAGAAAAAGACAGTTTTCAACTATGAATTCTTCCAGTGGGGAGGACGACTGGAAGCGTGGCGGCTGAGAAAATGGAATAGTTCTTCAACCTGAACAGCGTTCTGAGCCGAGTCAGCGAGAGCCCCTGGACAGTGAAGATGACCTGAATGTCCAAGAAAACAAACTCCACACCAAGAGCCCGAGGAACATCGGCAGTTCATCATGGCAAAGGCTTCCAATCTAACCTCATTTAAATTTAATTCTGACTTTATTCAGCCTGATACAATAGCAAGTGTGTGAGGGCATGAGTGGTGTAGGGATGGGGGGGGTAATAAAATATTGACAGTCTGGATATTGAGCCATAATGAGAGAAGCAGGGAGAGAGTCAGGAAGCGACAGCGCAAATCCTTAAATCCCAGACAATTATTATTGTAATTGTGTCCATTATTAATCTTTTTCCTTTCATGAATATTGTGATTCATATCTTAGGGAAGCAGCAATGTCCCCACACTCCTAATTATTATTCTAATGACTGTTATTAGTCCCTGTATTAGCAGCTACTTTTGGTAGCTGTTTTAAAGACAGCCATTGTTTTAAGTAATGCTGTATTGAAAAAGCATAGGTATGGCCCTTGCTAATTACCAATAAATCAGTACCATTAAATACTGTGAAGCTGCAGAGTGATTCGGTCTGAGAGGTGAAAACAGGATGAACTGAGCAGCGGTTTAATCACTTCAGTGGCGCACAGCTGCCAGCCCTCCACGCCAAGCGCACTGAGGCACACACAAAGCGGCAGTGGGTGGCATGACGCGCATCGGACGCCTACGCCTCCTGCCAGAACCACTGGAGGCCCCCAACTGGCAGGAAGCCCCCACAATGCTGCCGCAGCTGGGCAAATGTACGGTGGCTGCTCCACGATCAGAGCCGACATCTCGCCCCAATCCTTCGTCGCCCGGCAATGGGCCACGCTGCAGTCACTCTGAGTAACGGCAGAAAGCGAAAGCATTTATCAGGCCCAGTCAAACAGAGCCTGAAATCAAATACACAACAAATACCTCAAGATTTTAGTGGAGGGTGTTCGTGGAGGGGGTCAATCAATAAGCAGCCATTGTATTGATGATAAATACATAAAACCTCTCAAATTAGCTGTAGTGCACCAAACCTCCAGCTGGGGGCAGTATATAGCTACAAAAATAATAATGATATTAATAATAATGGATTGGATGGAGCTCCTAAAACCAGGGCTTTATTTACGGGATATGACATCCCCGGCAATGGGTGATAATTCCAGATGCATAAATAAATAAACTACATGCATATACAAATAAATAAACAAGGCCACATCAACGCCACCTAATGGTCCTGCAGATGTGGTGAGTTATGGTTAGCAGAGGGAGATGCGGTGGGGGGGGAGCCAGGTGCACCGCAACTCCCAGGTGGTAGTAAATTGCAGGAGCTGCCATAGCGTGTGGGATTAGTGGCCTGAGTTACAGCCAGGAGACGATACCCTGAGGGAAGACTCAGAGCCCAGCACACGTAAGCAGGCATGCAGTGACCGCCCCCTGATGGTGCAGCAGCCATGCAGGCGACCGCCCGCTGATGGTGCAGCAGCCATGCAGGCGACCGCCCGCTGATGGTGCAGCAGCCATGCAGCGACCGCCCGCTGATGGTGCAGCAGCAATGCAGCGACCGGCCGCTGATGATGCAGCAGCCATGCAGCGAACGGCCGCTAATGATGCAGCAGCCATGCAGCGACTGCCCGCTGATGATGCAGCAGCCACATTTCCGCTCCTGCTTTTTTGGGTACTCCGTTTATGTTTGTTTTTCTTCCATGTTTGTGTTTCCTCCATTCCCCTCTAGCCTTTTCTTGACATACCCTTTCAGCTCTAGCTTTTTGTCCTTCCTCTTCTTCCTGTCCACTGTCACCTCAGCATCCCCTCAATGCCCCCTTCCCTTACCTCTTCCCCCTTTTCCCCCTGTGAATTTGCTACTGCTCGCTCGATTTTTTCCCACCCTCTCCATCCTTTCATAGATAAACAAGCACTGGTTTTAACTTTAGCTCATTACAAGCAGCTGGATTTGAAAATGGCTGGGACCTGTGACAATGCAATGATGTCCTCACTGAGAATTCTGCACCCCATTTTCACATCTAAAATTAATAGCCAGACCCTCACAGGAATCTTTCACATTGCCAATCGACTGCTGTGAAAAATTCCAACTATAAATAAAAGATAATCTCCTGGAAACACAACATTGTGCCCGTCTTTCGCATTACCTCATTCTGTCACCCCCTCCCCTTTCCCTACTGTCTGACATCTTTTTACTGTCATCATCCGTCTCTAGCTTTTCCACCCTTTCCTACTTTTTCTACCTCTTTCCATCTTGCTCGCTCCATCCGGACTTTTATTAGCCCCGTGATTCCTCCCCACTTGCCTTCGTTTCTCATCTGATCTTATTTTCTTCCTCCTTTACTCCTACACACTACCTCTCCATGTTCTCTCCTCGTTAATCCTTCCCTCCATCCACACCCCCTCACTTTCAGTCTCCATTTCTGTCTCTCCCTCAGTCGTCTTTCTGTTCGGCTTCCCTCCTTCCTCCTGTCTCCATGTCCTGCTGAAGCTCTCCCTCCATTCCCTCGTTCTCGCTATTGGTTGCTGATCTCTGGCTATTCTTGCTGTTCCCTTCGGTCTCTGAGATGCCCCTGTCTTCATCTCGCCGTCTCTCTCTCTCGCTCTCCCCTTTGCCTGTTTATTTCCCTCAGTCAGTAAATGTGATTTGTTCTGCAGTTCAAGACTGCGGTATAATCACCCTATTTTTATCCAACGGAGAGGAGGGCAGCAGGGATGGGGAGACCCAGTAGCTATGGAAGAGAAAGGACTAAAAGTCCCCCCAGTCCTGCCTCTCGCTGCAGCCCTCACCTCACATCACCACTTTACAATAATTGGTCCTCTCTAGTGGGTCTCATTTGCCTGGCTCCCATCATCTCTCTCCTCCACCCTCAATCCGCCGCCCGGGGGGGGGGGTCGGGGGGGGGGGGGGGGGGGGGCGGGGGGGGGGGGGGGGGGGGGGGGGGGGGG
>JABFDZ020000138.1:2999110-3015853 GCA_019775955.2 Pollimyrus isidori | reverse complement strand
AGGCAATTCTGGCTGAATTAAGTAAGAAAAATATATGGTTGCTGTATATGAATCATACAGTTTTTTTCATATGGGAAGACAATTTGATCTGAAAAGAAAAGAGAGGCTGAAAGAGGAGAGAGTGACGTGATGAGGAAGCGATGGGGACAGAGATGAGCAGGTTGTGAGAAAAGGGCGAGTGATTTTCTCACAGCTCCCAACCGTGTCCCTGAGGAGAAGAAGAAAGCAAGGGACACAAAGAAAGCGCAAGGGAAAGGAAAAAAAGAAAAGAGGAAGAGGCACTCCCGTTTCTGTCCCTCTGTATAATGGTGGGATCCTGTTATTTCATGTTGGCTACAAGTGCAGCACCGGGGAAGGGGGCATAAAAAGGAGGTGAGGAGCAGGGGACAGAGGAGGAGAAAAGAAAGGGGGAGGGAAGATGGAGGCTGGGCAGGACATGGACAGCAAAAAACATCGCAGGAGGAGGAGGTAAAAGCAACATGGGACACAAAGGTTGAGCAGTATGGTATTAGAAGGCCTGTCAAACAATACATCAGCCTAGTCGCCCTGATTCCTCAAAACTACTCTTCAGAGAAAACAGGACCTGCACTAAAAAGAGGAAGAGATGGAGAAGGGGAAGCAGTAGATGGCATATTTTCATTATGCAAGTGACTCCTTCCCTCAGCTGTAGGACAGCGGGAGAGTGAGGACTCGCGGGAGGATGGAGGAGATGGTGGGAGAGTGAGGACTCGTGGGAGGATGGAGGAGATGGTGGGAGAGTGAGGACTCGCGGGAGGATGGAGGAGATGGTGGGAGAGTGAGAACTCGCGGGAGGATGGAGGAGATAATGGGAGAGTGAGGACTCGCGGGAGGATGGAGGAGATGGTGGGAGAGTGAGGACTCGCGGGAGGATGGAGGGGATGGTGGGAGAGTGAGGACTCGCTGGATGATGGAGGAGATGGTGGGAGAGTGAGGACTCGCGGGAGGATGGAGGAGATAGTGGGAGAGTGAGGACTCGCTGGAGGATGGAGGAGATGGTGGGAGAGTGAGGACTCGCGGGAGGATGGAGGAGATGGTGGGAGAGTGAGGACTCGCTGGAGGATGGAGGAGATGGTGGGAGAGTGAGGACTCGCGGGAGGATGGAGGAGATAGTGGGAGAGTGAGGACTCGCTGGAGGATGGAGGAGATGGTGGGAGAGTGAGGACTCGCGGGAGGATGGAGGAGATGGTGGGAGAGTGAGGACTCGCTGGAGGATGGAGGAGATGGTGGGAGAGTGAGGACTCGCGGGAGGATGGAGGAGATAGTGGGAGAGTGAGGACTCACGGGAGGATGGAGGAGATAGTGGGAGAGTGAGGACTCACGGGAGGATGGAGGAGATAGTGGGAGAGTGAGGACTTGCGGGAGGATGGAGGAGATGGTGGGAGAGTGAGGACTCACTGAGGGAAGCAGTAATGCCAGCGGATAGGACCATTCATGTTAAAGGATGCAATAATTAATATTAACTAAAAATAATACCAGACGCCACACGCGTTTACTTGTCAGAATAATGGTTTGAAGGAGAGCAGTAATTACAAGAAGCTATTAGACTACACGGTTACATGAAAAATTAAGCAGGAACCAAACAGGGGCCTAATGGTTTTGAACACCTTCCAGCTTTTGACAGCGATGCTATGCGACGCCAACCCATCCCAACAGCCCGTCGTCTGACAGGATCCACCTCCCACCGCCGGCTTGGCGTGTCACCGAGGAGACGAGGCATGGCCAGGCGCAGATCACCTTCAAGCATGCAGCGCTGCACCGCTTTATTTGGTCACAGGAAACACCTCTGCTCAGAGGGTTAGTGACAGAACATGCGGGTGTGATAACATGTGGTGCTCGCTGTATGTGTTGCACTCCTGTAGGGGGCGCCAGGATCAGAAAACAAACAACAGGACAGAGAACGGGCAGCTGCTTCTCTCATGGAATAATACCAAGTCTCACACCTGCTGTCTTGTCATCCAATCAGGAGCCACAGGCAGAAACGCTTACTCCTCAATTCATAGCTTATTCCCAGCTATGTAAAATTTTATAATAAGCAATAAAAATCCCGTACTAGTACTATTATTCTGATTATCTATTCCATATCGAAGAGAACTGACTGGGAAAGCCTAGGGAGCTGGGACAAATTGCATTTTAGTTTAACATGCACGTAATTGCAAATTTCTTTTAATGTACCTTAAGAATTGCTGTAGCCTGGTTATTTGTAAAAGGGGACAGTAAAGTCATGAATTGAAGATAGAATTAAATAAGAAAGTTTAATATTGAAGGAGATGAAGGTGTAATGAACAGAGCGGGGTGGTGCTGGGGGTGAGCGTTGGGGACAACAGGGCCAGTGTAGAGTGACACATGCACATGCAGACAAAACAAGCTTATGATGCCTGGAGAGGCCAGAACATTCACACAGGTTACTGCCACCTTCACACCCACTGGCTTCCCTCACGCCTCTCTCACTCGGTGTATTGCATAGATATCTATGTGCCTCCATGTGCCGATTCAGCTCCCCAAGAGTCCGATGGAGTCGATTCTGCTTGGTGCCAGCAGGCCCTCCAATTTTCCACGTGTCTAAGTCTGATACACTGGTTGTTGCTGGCACGTTCTGGAGCTGGCTGGACGGTCATGGCGGACTCTCGGGACACTCTGCTGAACGACCGGGGTGCCTCAGTCCTCCACTCCTGCCCAGGTCCCTTCATCTTACCACACGTCTGCATAAATCTGTTTTTAGCTGCGGTTTGTGAACTAGCGTTGTGAACCACGGTTTCAGCACAGGGCTCAAAAAACAGTGGTTAGTCATCATCTTTCTTGGGCCATTGGCAGGGCTGTAAAAGGAGTGACGGCCCCAAAGCCATGGTGGATGCTGTTTTATTACCGCAGAAACTGTGAGGAAAGCCTCATGCCATATGGTACCCATTTACTAAGAAGAAATGAAAGAAGTAATTCTTGTAATCTCCTTAACTCTTAAGGTTTTAATTCTGAGGTCAGCGACATGTAAGGTGTAACCAACCGTCACCGCTAGCGAGAGGGGATGTTGCCGTCCACTGGCAGGCCTCAGCTTCCCGCTGAAGAAATTAGCGGCTGCAAGGCGGCAGATTGACTTTTTGCCTCCGGAAGGCGTCTCGAGTGTTCAGCCGCTAACAAGGAAAGCCAGGAGGCTCATTTTCGAGTTGCCAGGTAACTGGAACTGATAAGAACCATCTGGACGTGTTTCCCCCCACTTCCCCCGAAAGGCGTGAGCAGCCCTTTCAGCAGGAGGATGTCGAACATGATGGCTGATCTGCGAGAGAGTGATGGCCGTGGCCTCCGTCCTGTAAGGGTCGGTTCACAGGATGCACCGCGGCTTCACATGCCCGGTGTGACAGAATTCGGCTACAGCGACCTCGTCTAGGGGCCACACGCGAAGGCACAAGCCGCCCAAAAAAGCAGAACAACGCGCCTGGTCCGTTCTGTGACGCAATCACGCCTCGCCTCAGGGGAGCAGACTGAAGACAGTCGTGAAGAGCAGATTTGAAGAAAGGCAGCCTGAGGAAGTCTAAAAATATCAACATTTATGTATTTCCTTGCTATGGGATTATAGAGACTGCCAGATGGCTGCTAAGTAAAATAAAATACGTTTATAACTACAAGGCCATATACCTGTCTATGTTCTTGTGTACTGTAAGTACATAATGCATCGTTTTATTTTAGTAATTATATTTCATAAAACATCCATACCACACTTCATAATTAAGCAGTACCTCAGCAGCTGCTCTACGGCGCCACCCCAGACCTACTGTCAAAGTACACAGGAGCGTGACCTGGTGCGCAAGACGGAAGGACGACCAGGAATGTAGATGGTCTGGCACTATGGCGTGGTGGGGCGCGTCAGCCTCTACAGCGAGTACGATCCAGCCCTAAGGCTCAGGCTGCCAGGAGTCTAACACGCAAGCTCACCGCTGATGGGGGTCCCCCATACAGAAGTCCCTTCAACAGTCTGCCTGCGGCCAGCCACCCTGTTCACGTGCTCTCACCGCAGCCAAGCCGTGCCCTGCCTGGGACTGCGGCCCACTGTTGGGGGATTTAGCAAAAAGGGGCGATTAACACGCCACATTCACGGTAACGTCAGCAGATATCCACCCTGTTAGCTACTGTATCTCCCCTCTGAACAGCCAGCCACGAGCCGGCAGAGAACAGACTGAGGCAGGAACATACGGAGAAAAAGAAAAGCAGAGGGCAGCAAGTGGAACACCAGAGCGAGAAAGTGTAGCCAGAGGAAGAAGCAACTTTACAGTGGCGTCTGTTTAGAGGCAGCAGTTACACCTCATTAGGGCAGATCAACAAACTCCAGTGCCGGAATCGAGAGAGAAAAGGAGAAGTGAATAAAGGGGAACAAAGAGCGAGGCCAGAGAAGGCACCAAATCCAGAAAGAGAAGGAGAGGCAGAGGAGGTCGAGAAGAAGGAGCAGGAGCACAGTGCGCTTAGGTAGCGCAAGGGTCCTGCCAGCGCGGAGTGAGGGGCTGTCACAAATGCAGCCTCTCTAGATTCCCTCCCAATGCTTCCTCACCAGTCACCGCACTACAAGGCTTTTTTATTGCTGTCATTTTTTTCCCTGTCTCGTCTCTGTTTTTGTCATCCTTCCTAATTAAATGATTGATGACGTTAGTCCGCACGGGACGGTCGAAGGGGGTGGGGAGATTTGGAGTTGCTCCCAGCGTAGGTAGACAGGGGCAAAACAATGACATCCCTCAGCATGAAAACTGGAAACCCCGCTTGGGCTTGCCGCGTGAATACGGGACCACTGGTGGGAACAAAGGAGGCTAACCCGCGCAGAAGATGACGATCAGATGAGCTAATTGGCAGCCTCTTTCTTCAAGCTCCAAAACAAGCGTTTGCCTTACGTTGCATCATAGGCGCACACTGGAAAGACCCACACCGGGTGGGTTGCGTGTAGGAAGGATATTAAACAGTCACACTCTAAGGGTCTTTTTCCGCTACATGGTATGTTGGGGGATTTTCGCAGGATCAAAGTGAAAGTGAAAGTGGCTGCTTGCAAATTCTCAGAAACACCAGCCAACAGATTTGGGGTTTTTTTTTCATCCTTAGAACACTATTCCATAAGCAATATTTCATTCCCCAAATAAACTGGCACATCAAAACAACAACACAAAAATAAAATACTATGGTAAAGTTCAGAAGAAAGGACATCCACCTGAAGATGTATACATATCTCAGCTTTACTGAATTTTACATGTTTTTATACAGAAGGATTACCACAACTCAGTAACCCTTTGTATGAATGCCATATGTATAGGAACCTAGAAACACATCCAAAATACATTATAATGCATTCATGAAGCATTGTAAATATGAATAGACATATTTATAAAGAGGCATAACCCATTATAGCCATTATAGGCATTCTGAATGTTTTGCGACATTCCCATCTACATACAAAGCATCCTTAATGTTTATAGCAAACATTATAATGCATTATGAAGGTATCTATAGTGCACTGACAGCTTTAAGTAAAATGTCACCCTGTTCACCTGTGCCTCTGAAACTCTTGTGCATTTATTTGTGCATTTGTCCATGAATCAGAGACTCATTAGCTTGTGAGCACGTGCACCGAGTGTACATACCTTGTGCTGCGCTAGAGGCGGCGTGTGCATTTAACAAATCTCTGCACCGCATATATTTGCAGCAACTCTGTGCAGGAATTGCACCTGGGCTCTGTTTTCCCATGCCTGTCACAGTGGCGGCGTGTAACGCGCCACTGCACGTGTGTTCATACGCATGCCTGCGTGAGCCCGGTTCGGCTTGCCACCCCCAGCCAGCACAAGTCTCCTCACACTGATGCAGATGAACCAGACAGGCAGGGAGGCGGTGTGGCTACAGAGCTGAACCAGCAGGTCATGATGTTATCAGCAGGACACTCATATTAATATGCTCCTCTTCCAAACAGCCGTGACTCACAACACCCCCGCCCTGCCCCGCCCCCCTCGGTGTCACACCCCCTCATCTCCAGCACTATGACATTCATTTCCTGTAGATGTCCCTCCCCTTTCCTTGCTTTCGCTTATCATGGCAATCTGCCCTTTCTCTGTTCTTTATCACCATCCCCTCTTCTCTTTGCCCTTCATCATCTCTGCTCTTCCATCCTAATTATCACTACTGGCTACAATTTCATTAATTTACTTTGATTAATTTCCTATTCCCTTCATCAAAAGCAAATGAACCTATTTTCATCAAAAAATCCCTAACAAGTAGTGCATTTTTTGCCACCCCCAAAAAATGGCTTTTAACTTTGACAACAGACGTTTGCTTATTCCCATCATAATCGGAGGCTTTTTTGTTTGCTATACTTGGCTCAATTTTTCAAATTCAAAAGCAAATATTCATTAAAAATATCCAACTTCTCTGCCTTGTCGTAGTGTGCCTTGTCTTACAGTCACAGTCCCATCACCCACTGCCTCCAATGCGTACTCTGGCCTTCCCCATATGTCCTCCTCACGTCTGAATGTGTCCTGTCGGGGTTTTTTCTCGTCCCTCATCCTCTCTTCCCCCCTCACCCAGGACAAACTTCCGCCAAAATTCAATTAAACGTGTGATTCACTCTTAATAATCACCCACTGGTTAACTGGCGTGTTCATTACTGGGAGAGTCTCTCTTCCTGGATCTCTCTCTCTCGTTTCCTGGCTCAGCCTCAGGGAATGATGGGTAAGGTGTTTTGATGACACTGGTGTGAAACGTCACGAGGCTTGCTTGCACGCAAAGTGACAGTGGTACATCTGCCCAAAGGCTGAAGCAACTCACTTTCCAGAAAGTGGGTCGTGTCTCATGGCACACAAGTGAATTTTCACAGCCAGGGTGCAAACGACACCCCTCACCACACTCACAACGTTGGGGGGAGGGGGGTGGGGGTCATGGCCTCCACCTTCCCCAGGTGTCTTCATTTTATTAAATTTTCTACTTTGCCATTATGCCATTTACGACTATCATATCAGGTTAGGGCACTAGGGAACCTGCCAGAATTATGGAGACGTCACAATGAGGATGACATGGGGGGGTGCAAATGAACAATGGCAGAGTCTAATTTCAGAATGGATGCATTATTGAACAGGAAAGGGAAAAAACCATGGAGGAATAATTGAGAAAACGTGCAATAGCAGAATTATGGGACATGTTAGGTTTTAGAGCAGTAAACAAAGAGCCCTGCTTTTTTAATTGCCACTACAAATGTAATTAATTTTCCTGAGGATGAGGTAACCGTAATGTGCCTGTGGTGCATTATGGGAAAGTGCTCCCTCGCAGGGTGACGACCGTTTTTCTTGCTGGTTTCAGGTGCAGAGCATCAATCTAATATTGCGTGACATCGCCGGTGTGGGGGTCGATTGAGCGGTACGGCAGGGCGCTTGCTGAGAGGGACGGCCTGATGCAATGCAGCAAGTATGCGTCATACGCGGGGGTCCATAGCCCTGTCTCTCTTCTGGGAGAGCGGGTGGGATATAATAGCCACATGCTAAGAACAACCAATCTCCCATTTGGACTTCAACAATGTATACGTTGTTTTGAAATATTCATATCTCGCAATGACATTTTTGGCTAAGAAAACACCATTCTATCACCAAACCCCATACAATTGCAAGTGTGAAAGTAGTAATTATGTGAGGGGTAACTAACAATGATGTCCAGCACGGCCCCAATTGGCAGCCATTTTAATTTCCTTGCAAGCCTTTGCATCAATTCCCTCCCTCATTTCCTTCATCACCCTCCCCACATTCCCTTGTATTGACCACACAAAGTATGTCGCAACCTGAAATTCGGAGGTGTAACTTCCCGCTTGCTAAACATTTCCTCCTTCTTCTCAGTAGTGCAATTGGACTCCTTTTGTGATCCTCCACCTTCTGCTGTATCGTTGTTGTTGTTTTTTTTTGGGGGGGAGGGGGGGGGGCAGCTTTGGCAGAAAAGTGTAAGTGTAGGATTCACTCACGGTGGCGAAGTGAAAAGAACAGGACATGCCTGAAACGGATAAAAGAAAGACTAGGGGAGGGATGGAGCTGCGGCAAAGCGCCAGCATCAGCGGTGGCTCCAGAGAGAACAAGACTATGGGAAAGGGGAAGAGATGGATGGAGAGAAAGACGAGAGAAGAAAGACGGCAAGCAGCCTACTTGAAGGGGCAGGGAAGTGCTGACAAGCACCTGTACAAATTGGATTCTCCCAAACTGGGAAACATGCATGACATCCTACACATCTGCCTCGGGCCTGTCTCTGCTGCAGCCTGGAGAGACTCTCAGGCCATCCAGATACATTTTCCCGTGGAGGAAGCCGCCCCTGCGGCTCCCTCACACGGGCAGCCCAGCGCGTGTGTCTGCGTGGGCTGCGTGTGTCTGCGTGGGCTGCGCGTTTCTCCATATCCATCCCTCTGCCAAATCACACGCCAGCCAGGCTGTCTGCGTCGGCGTGCAGGCCTCGCTCGCATCCGCCCGCTAATGAAGCCGCTCCGCCACGGTCCGGGAGTGACCGCGCGTGGGAGAGGCGGAGAGAGAGAGGGAAGGAGAGAGAGAGAGCAGGTGGCTCCTTGCAGCTTGATCGAAGACACGCACAATTGCACAATTACAACGGTTTGGCTTGTAACTGACAGAAATGTTCGATTGCAGCCCTGAACTCTGGTGTGGAAATGCTTAATATTTAACGACCCGCCGACCATGTGACTCCTGGCTGCAGGGCAGCGGGATCTGAGGTCTGCCCGCCTGGCGGCCTGCTTCTGCCGGCCTGCTTCCGCCGGCCTGCGCGTGTCACTCGTCCTCTCCCGCGGTGCCATCTCGCCCCTGGAAACGGATATGGCGGGTCGCTTGGTGGCAAACTGATCTGCATGCGGGGCCTGGCTGCGGCACGCGACAGGGTCCGCCGGCCGTGTTCCGCATGCTAACGACACAGGGGACAACGGAGCGTGTGTGTCTCTGCGGGCCGTGAGCAGCATCCCAGCGAGGCCTGCGCTCGGCAGGTATGACACTCATGGCACATGCCGGGGGACCGAGCAAAAGACACGCTGCACTTCAGCTTTAATTACAACTCAACACACAAATACGTGAACGTTTCTCTAGCAATCGTCATCTGCTTAGCTAAATCAGTAAATATTTAGCTTATCAGTGCAAACACCACAGTTACAGAAAAGTCAACTGATTAAAGTCCATAATTAATATGATTATGCATATTGCAGATTACTTGCAAAACAGGAGGTTCCAAATTTAACCAATAAGAGATTCCTGGTTCTAAATACTATGTGCCTAATTTTCTTATACTACAAGTTTATATTACAACTTATGAATAATATTCTCAGAATTTTCGTAATATAATTTTCGAACTTGCTGTTTTTCTTGTTGAAGTTTAAGCGTCTCACTCGCGCTTACTTCACAAAGGAACTCTTCCAGAAAATACTGTAATTTTACAAGACTTTAAAGAGTATCAGCAATTTCCTATTAGAAATATAATAATATGCAACACAGGCTTTGTTTAAAATGAAATGCAATGCATGACTACTGAAGTTAAGCCGGCTGGCACCGCGTCCAGGGACACCGCGCCCGGGGACACCTCGCCCGGGGACACCGCGTCCAGGGACACCGCGCCCGGCAGTCTGCGACCACCGCAGTGGCTGCAGGCTCACAGAGACCCCACTCTGGAGAGGAGCCATGACAAATGGATGCATGACATTAAATATATAAGCCTGAGTTAATTGGTAGATACACATTAATACAAAATCATCATATCGATTAAATATCTCCTCTCTGATTCATGAGGTTTTTCCATTTACTGTACATACAGCTATATATTAAACCTTTGGTTAGAAAAATGTAGAAACACACAGATAAGCACTTTCGCTGACACAGATTTGGCACTTGTATTTCTACAGAGGAAAACAGACTGTAATATATAATGGATAAATAAACTGGAAGGCTGGGGGAAGAGAGAGAGAGCAAAATGGCCTACTTCTTGCAAACTGTCATATATATATATGCGTCCAGCACAGGAGCAGAAAATTAAAAATGAATGTTTGTAAACAGCACTAAAATTCCCCATGTGATAAACGGTGAGCGGCACTGCCTGCATCTCTCTGTGCGCGGTGTTTAATGGGAGGGGTGAGAAGGGGAGAGAGAAGACACAGACTGGTGATGGCATGGCTATGGGAGAATCAAAGGTGTGTTCCAAGGGGCAGAGCAAAAGGCTGGGAAAATGGCTAGGGAAGGACAATCGGGCTGCAGGTCTTGGGGGTGGGGGTATGGATTCTCAGGGGACATTAAAACAAAATGGTCACAGGAATGAAATATGGAAATTATAGAGGGAGGGGTGCCTTATAAAGTGGCTTATGGGAAAAAGGGGGGGGGGGGGGGTGAATTCTGAAATAATTATATAGCCAGAAGCTTCCACCCCCGTTTGACATTGTTGAGCGCACTTGCCATCACACAGGTACCCGACACAGAACTACACACGGGATAGGGGGTGCGCGTTTGACAGGTGTCTTCGCAGGACAGGGATGAACCGTAAACGAAAGAGACTGTCAGTGACAAAAATCGACTCCAGCCGCAAGCGACAGAGCGTCAAAACCAAGACAGAGTCTGGCAGCTTCTAGGTCGGCTTTGCAATTTTTGCAAAATATAGAGACACTGAAGAAAACGGGGGTCAGATAAAGCAGAGGGCGCCTCCGGGTCAGATTGAGGTCTCAGGACGCCAGCGGAGGGCAGAATTAGAGAGAAGTAGTGGATTTAAAGAAACCGGGCAAGGAGGAAGGAAACATAACAGCACATTAGTTTCCAGGCAGACATGTTTCAGATAAAGAACTTTATAAAGAAAGGAGAAAAAATGAACCAACGCAGTTTTACTTCAAAACATATAGTGCCTTGCATTAAATCAATGATGCAACTATATAAAATTACTAATAAAGTAATAAGAAGGAAGATGAGAACAAAGAAGACCAGCATAGCAAGTTATCGGTTTCTGAATCATCAGCAATTAGTCTACATGTTATCTGTTTTAACAATAGGTGAACAATGCAATATAGGGCTGACGACTTCATACTCAACCCTGAATTTAAAAATGGATTATTCACCTAAATAAATATATAGATCGACTATCACATTAAACTTTAATTCAATTATAATTCTTAAAATAGGCCTTTATTCAGAAGTTAAAAATAGTATATGCTGCCTTACTCCTAAAACACCAGCAGATATTACGCAGACATTTGTAGGGACTACGCGTCCCAAGACACTAATCCGTTGTGGGAAATGGCACAAAAAAACAAACTCCAAGCCTTAGGAGCCTCAGCAAACAGGCACAGACCGTGCAAAAGCTCAAACCCGCTAAGCTGAGGCCCAGCTCACAGCGTCGGAGGTGCGAAACAAGAACATGTCCCACTGTGCATCCTTTTCATTTCATATAATATGCTTAGTTTACCAATTTGACACATACGAAACAAAAGCCAGTGTTTGAATTCAATGACCTGTGGAAATGCCACTACCGAGTCGCACAAGCTAAAAGAGCAGTGGTGTAAATAAATTATGAATACTGTTTTAATTTCTATTTGTAATGTTATTTCAAATGTCTACTCCTCCTTTTCTTAGACAGCGAAACCAATGCACCTGTTAAAATGAAGTCGCTTATCCCAGTATAAACCGTCTAATAATTCTACATCACTTAAGTAAAACGGTTACGTACCTACTACCACATTTTCTGCCGGAAAGTAAACTATCCATCAAAGGTGCGAGGAAAGCTGGATAAACCAGCATGGAAGTTTGCTTTCGTCCCGCTGGTGAATTACTGGGTTTCTTTTTATCATTGCTCCCTCGGGGTTATCTTAAAGATAGCCAGGGAAAAAACAATCAGCTTTCTCTAGTCTTCCTCTGTTCTCCGTTTCGTTGGCATGGATTGAAATGAAAATGATTTATTACTGCTTCTGTGCAATTTTACTTGAAAAAGCAAAAAATAAATGCAAAGGCTGAAAATACGTCTGAGACCTTCTGACGATCGTGTGAGATGTTAAGGTAAAATAAACAGGGAGACGGAGAAGCAAAAGGCGGCACGTAAACAGAGCTAATGAGAAGAGTTATGGTAATATGGGGAGTACAAAAAAAGGAGACTGGAGGCACAGAGGGACGGAGCGCAATGCTAAAAAGAGCTAATCACGCTACACTGAAAATATTTTTTTCCCTCCATCTAACATTGACATCCTATGGGATTGAACAAAAGGATGAGTTGACAACCGAATGTGCAAAAAGAAAAGGAATAAAAATACGGGAATAAATATATTTGTGCCACTGAAATACTGCTGAATTATTAAGACAGGAAGTTTCGTGCATGTCTCTATGCGTTAGGGGCTCGTAATGCCATTACTGCACATTCACAGCTGTCTGGGGTCAGAACAGATTTTAATCGGTTCTGCCGTATTTTGTCCATGTATTCTGCCATATTCGATCTACGATCAACTTATTAGTAGAGAGACTGATATTGTAGGGACACAGCTTAATAATTTAAATGCAAAGTCAATTTACTGGGAGAAGAAATGAGGCCTAATTAAAAATTGGGGGTACAAGTCCCAAGTAGGCTACCTCCGCCCCTGCCTTTGCACTACTGTGCTGGCTTTGTTAGTTACTTCATCGCAGTCTCATCAACCACTGAAGCTGACGACCTTGAAAGTAACATGTGATCCAACACCTTCTTCTCACTTTTTAGTGTCAGAAATTAGCCGGGTACAGGTATTCACACAGCTGACATATAGATCAAGTGGCAGGTCAACAACGAGATGGAGCCCGGAAGACAAATTGGTTTTCTTTTCTTCTAAATCCACTTTATATGATAACACTGCTCCATATTGCCCGAGTTTCTTCCCTGAGCTTTATGGTGTCCTTACCTGATCGAATGTGAAAACATGCTTATAGCATTTCCTGCTGATTCGCAGAAACCAAAGCAATGTGAGCCTTAAAAAGAAACTCAGGCGACAACATACATACAGTACTACAGCAGAAGATTCATAAAGTCATTATCTTTCCTTCCCCACTAAGGACTCCTTAGGGACAACTGTCTGTGATAACTGAGCTTTAAGGTCAACAGATTGGACCATTTCTCATGCTACACAGATCTCCGCTATTGCTGTCCCTCTCACTCCTGTAGATTGAAATTGCCCAGTACTGGAAAGAATGGGCCAGAGGGTAAAATTAATGATGGCTAAGCACACACCCCTAACACCCCAGGACAAAATTACTTTCATTTAAAACCAAAACAAATCTTATTTTCCCATTGCCAATCTACTGCTACAATTTCAGATTCCAGTAATGAAGCAACTATATGTCACAGAAATCCGGGTGCTGTGTGCGCCAGATGGTTTTAATGGCTACCTTCCGGCAACTAATTGGGAAAAACAAGGGAAAAGAAAGTAATGGATTCTCTTGAATCGACTATTTTTTTCATATTACTCATACTGATGCAAATCCATAATGGATTACTTTAATATACTAATAAAACATTGCATCCAAAATTCCATAGTAATTGAGAAGCCAATTTTTTATACCACAATTACAGACAAAATGTCATAAGTTTTAATCAGGCATAAGGTCACTAAGTCGCTGTTTCAGCTATTGTGAATTTGGTGGCACTGGATAGAAAAAAGTGAAAATTCTCAAAATGAGCTGAGGTAACTAGAAGCGCATACAAATATGCAGAGGTGGAAATTTCAGGTCCAGAAAGTACAAATCCAGACCATGATTTAGTTTCAACCAACCAGTTGAGCATGAAGAGTCACAGTGACAGAGGACTCAACTGGTTGGTTAAAACAAAATCCTGGTCTGGATTTGTATTTTCTGGACCTGAAATTTCCACCTCTGAAAATATGTGCTATGTGACAGAACTGAGGGCATATGGGTCGTCACAAGCTGGGAAGCTGGAAATGTTGACTTGCCGATGTGTGGGCGGCGTGCTCTATGGCAAGGCGTCAAAGCGTCACCGTCCCTTTATTGATGGTGCCAAGCAGCAGCCATACCCCTCAAGGTTTACTGCACTGCTCATTGGTCGGTGCCCTTCTGACTGATCCCGGACTTTCCTCCTTCTGTGGCCATTCATTGTCCGGGTTTGATTTTCTGAATGAGCTTCTCTGTGTTCCTCCGAGCTACTTCAGCAAGGACTCTACCTGTGACCCCTCCCCCCTCTCGGGAGGCCTCTTCCCGGTATGCACCACAGCATTTGCCCTTTCCTCTCACCCCCATCCTCCTCCGGACTGCAATCATTCATCTGATTTTGTTTCTCCTCTCTCTTCTCGCTCTCTCCAAGCCTGCCCATCCCCACATGGTCCAGTGACCTCTGATATGGACACTGTGGCTGCTCCCTCCCTTCCCATCTGCCCCCCCACCCCCTCCACTCCCCAGCACCTCTTCCTCGAGCCAGTGAGCCGTGTCACAGGTGTACCATGTCCCATGGCGCCGCTCTGCACGCCAAGGCCTGCTGTCTCCGACCCTTTCATCCTCCGTGTGCACCAGCGCCCCCCCACTGCAGTTCATGCTCCCTGTGTGCCGGTCCAGAGTCCCCGCCCACCTCTGTCACCTGTGCCAGTCACAGCCTCCGCTGCTCTATTCCTACTAGGACCTCCGTTACAATCTAATCCAAAGCAACGTTACATTACGAGTCACAAAAGGCCTGGATTACAGCCATCCAATTAAAGTGAGCCATCTCTGTGACACCTCCCACTAATCAAGCTCTGGAAGACTTAACGGTGGCTGATCATTCATAATTAAAGAGGCTTTAATGAGCAAGAATCCACTGTAAGGCACTCAAAATCTATCCATCCATCCCTTTTCCATAATGGGTTAGAAAATACAGGGTCACAGGGAACCTAGTGCTTATTTTAGGAAACAAAGGGCAGAGACTCACACACAGTCACCCAACTTAGAGACAGCCATCCCCTTAAACTGACCCCACGCTCCTGGGGGCTTGAGGCTGCGGTTCTATCTACGAAGCCTGCATTCCAGATGCGAAGCCCAAAGAGGAGCATGTTTGCTGAGGGACTTGGTGACCAAGCCTCTGCCCTGAATACTCAGCATTCTCCTGTTCCTTAGTATATATGTGTGTTTCTGGGACAGAGAGAAAGGAGAGATTAATCCTGTGACCTGTGTAATATTCCTGTTGCTCGTTCCAATTCCAATCCATTTGTCCATTTTTCCAGCCGAGAAGGGCTTTGTCGCCGTGACGGCTTGGCACATCAGATGCGCAGAGAGTGGAAAATGGATGCGAGGAACAACGAGTGAAGCCAAATCAACAAAGATGTCGTCAAAGACGCAGAGGCGAGGATAGCAGATGTAAAAAGGGCACAGAAACAAAGCCGGTGGAAAAAAAAGACCTGGAGGATTTGAAGAAGGAGAAGCCATGTTAGTGCCAATAGCATCATGTCAGCATTAGAGACGCTCTAGCAGGAGCAAAACGGACAGCAGCTGTGGTACAGAAACAAGGGCCAATATAGTAGCAGCTTCGGTGCTTAGTATAGGTGGAATGATGTCCTGCTCTGTTAGCAGGAGGGGCAGAGAGAGCCCAGCAGCTTCTGCATGTCAGCCCCCACCCCATCCCATCCCATAGCAGTACCCTCCCCCCATGTACACTACCCCCCTAGGCTGCCAACGGGGTGAGCCTCTTTATTTCTTTCCGTCTTACTTCCCCATCTGCCGGGCAGCCAGAGGGATGCTAGCACATCTTCATCATGGCTTCCCGTGGAGAATGGTGGCAGCAGAGCAGGGAGTTTGACCTATCAGTCAGAGTTTGAGGGTGCTTGCCCTGTGTGGGGTCACTGAACGAATCGCTTTTTCTCCTGCATAGAAAACATGACCGGTGCTGATTTCTCTGGTCGTATTTTGCATGTGTTTCTAAGCCACATGCATTTGTCTTGGCTTATTAGATGAAGGGACGTCTGACGTGGCCCTCTGTGTCGCCTGCTCCCTCACGCCATCTCTCCTCCCCCTTCTGCATCCCCGCTGTCCCCTCCCCCACTCCTTGCAGCCACCTCCACCGTCACAGGCGAGATTAATGACAGTGATCAGCGCACTACCTCCAGCTGCAGCAGCTCGAGTGGCGAACACAGCGCAGCACTGTGGGCTGTGCGAGGGCTCAGGCTGAACACAACGAGCCTTGTAAAGGGGGTGGGGGGGACGCAGCCTGCCTCTCCAACACGATACGGAGCAACGAATGGAGCACGCAGCCCCGTGTGCCTCTCCAACACGATACGGAGCAACGAACGGGGCACGCAGCCCCGTGTGCTCAACGTGTCCGCTACTTAACGCGCACGGGCATCGGGACGTAGCTACTATCCAATTCGCTCCACTGGCTTCACATCTCATGTGATAGCGCTGTTCATCCAGCCACGCTGCCCCGGTGCCATGGTGGAAACGAGCATTTGCTCTTTTTTAGATCCCTTTCGCCTCTTAACACCATGACACGCTTTACAAACGAACTGTAACAATAACTATCTTAGATACAGCCCCTTAAGTTTTTCTAATTACATGCGGAGATGCTTTCTTTAAGAACAATAAAAAGTAAGCCTTTTGGGATAAAAACATCACACCATTAAAGCTTTGAAGTGAAAGGATAGATCTGCTCTAGATTATATAAAATTAATTCAGCTCTCTCATCCGTAGCTGCACTTAAAATGGGGGGGGGGGGGGGGGTTTAATGTAAAACAAGTGGGTAAATTTACCCCAGCAACAGAAAAAAATAAGATATTCA
>JABFDZ020000138.1:2964008-2975357 GCA_019775955.2 Pollimyrus isidori | reverse complement strand
CATACATTGATATATATATATTATCAAATACGTCTACTACCCAAATGAATAGTTTTAAACATGTTTAAATATATTATTGTGGGGACATTCTTTAATATGGCGAAAACTCTAATCGCAACATGACGACGTTAACCCCTACCCAGCCCTAACCTTAAGTAACCAAACAAAATACAAGACTTATTTGTAGTTTTTCAGTGTATTCACAGATCTTTATAGTGACCTGAAAAATGGTCCTAACAATGTCAAAATGGCAGGTTTTTATTGCATAGTGGGGATCATTTGGTCCCCGCAATGCAATATAAACATAATGCACACGCACACACAAACCAATCATCCATCCATAAAATTAAAACCACTCACCTTATATTGTGTAGGTCTCACTACTTGGGCTGCCATTACAGCTCAGACCCCTCAAGGCCTGGACTCCACAAAACCTCTGAAGCTGTCCAGTGGTACCTGGTAAAAAGAAATTTGCAACAGAGACTTTAAATCCTGTAAGTTGTGAGGTGGGGCCTACATCGATCAGATGTTTCTCCAGACTGTAATGGCATTCAGTTATCTGTTATATAATTTTCCTCTTCTTTTTAAGGTCATGGATCACTCTTAAATGCTTGATCAGATTGATATATGGGGAATTTGGTAGCCAAGTCAACACCTTGAACTCTTTTGCATGTTCCTCAAGGCATTCCTGAACATTTTTTTCAGTGTAGCAGAGCACATTATTTTGCCGAACGAGGCCACTGCCATCGGGGAATACCATTGTCATGAATGATAACTTGTACTTGGTCTGCTACAATGTTTAGGTAGGTGGTACCTGTCAAAGTAACACCCATATGAAGGCCAGTACCCACGGTTTCCCAGGAGAACATTTCCCAGAGCATCACACTGCTTCTGTTGGCTTGCCTTCTACCCGTAGTGCACTCTGGTGCCATCTCTTCTGCAAGTAAACAACACACACGCACCTGGGTGTCCACATGATGGATTACAGATTGAAGGTTCCTACTCACTCCACTCAACTCAAAGATGTTACAGGGGAAACATGCTTCAGTTACACTATAATTTCCAGGGGTGCTAATAATCATAACACATGTGTTTTCGTTATAGGTAATTATAGGTAATGATGAAGGATTGTTTTTTCTTGTAAAAAAATATGTTAATGAAAGGTTGTTTTTTTCTCAATTTTTCAGTGTGACATGAAGCTGCTTCACCAAAAGGTGGATTTTAAAAAAATCTTTACAAGGGGTGCCAATAATTGTGGAGGGTGCTGTATATAGCAAATTACAGAACTGTATTGTGCCTGCAATTAAACAGATGAAAGCTTATTTGTTATTTTGTTTATATATCATCAACCAAAACCCCTGAATGCATCTGAACCCACAGTTTGCCACATGAATGGAGCAAATATACCTATTATTTAAAAACTTTGGAGCAGCTAATTGCAGCCTGCAACAGTCTTCACCAGTCTTCATAAGATATTATACAAATTATACTGTATGTACGACTTTAAAAATGCACAAAAAATGAGCAGGATGTGTTGCCTCCTACTGGACGGAGGTAGTATAAGGTAGTTATATACACACACAAATCTGAAATTCTCATTAACATTTCAGTTTATTAAAACATTTCTTAAACATTACAGCATTATAAACAAAAAGGCAAATCTTAAGAGATTCAATAGGATTTATATGAATACAGCACAGTTTCCCTGCTGAGACACATATTAGCTAATTACAAGGTTTAGTAGGTGCGTTGGAACAGGGAAATCTGCTAACTGTGTTGAAATCTGGCCCTATGTGACTGGATTTCAGGAACATTGCAATACATCAAAGCATTAAATAAGACAACAATATATACAACATGAACGTCTACTCCTAAGAAATTGTGCATTAACATGACTTTCATTCTGACAACAATCAGTAAAAATATTAAAGAAAAAGACATGAAAACAATATTCATTAGTGTTTGTACTGAGAAAACATAAGTCTTTTGGTTTTTCTGAACTGAAATTGACTAATATGATTATCATTTAAGTTATTTATCCCACATTACATCAGTAAATTTACAGTATTTGTGAGAATAAAATGTAACAGTTTATAGAATATGTGAGCTGAGAAAAAGGAGGTACTTGTATTTGAAAGCAATTGAGAAGTGCAAGCAGAAGTAATAAAGCCTTCCAGCCAAATTTACACTGGAATCATTCTTTTTCTTCATTTTAATAGGGTGCAACATCCATACAATGTTCTAAAAGCTAAAATAATCCAAGGTTTGACAATCTGTTGCCTACTTTTGGGTTCAGCACAAAGATATCTTTTAATATATCACATACACAAATAAAATCCAAAAAGACAAAAATACATTAAAATAGCATTAAGAACATTTCAGATTTGAGCATAAAAACTCTTTTACTAAAACAAACAGCACCACCCTGATGAAAGGGGTATTTCCTGTACTGTTCACTGAAGGAAACTTCAGTGAAAAAAATTACATTATCATATTGAACAAACAATATATTCTGGACAAAATCAAACTGCAGATAAGTGGTACAACATGTCTGAGATTAAATAAGGTAATCACTATTTTATTGTCGCAGTTTGGTTACAATACATTTTTACTCTAAAGCATATTCTTAACTTTAGGAGAGTACCACTCTGGTAATTTCGAATCACTTTCAAAATAAAATTAGCAATTTGTAAACTACAATAACGCTTTCTTCCTGACTATAGTCTTGAACAGCTTGAGTTCTTGGCATGATCGGGAAACACATCCTTTAACATCACTGCACGTGGGAGTTTCAGCGACGCTCACAACGTCTGAGTTTCCTCTTTGGGGGGCTAGGAAATAAGGACGACAAGGGCCGAGACCGGGTCGGAGCAGAGGAATCTGGGAAGGGCAGGTCTGACTCGCTAGCATGCTGCATATAGTGCTCCAGGAGATTCCCATCCAGCAAGATCTGGCCACAGTTCACACATTCATGTGGTTCATCTCCAGAGTTGTCTTCTGCCATCTCATCCCAAACCTCCACCTCCACAAAATAAAAATCCTCCACATTTCCCCCCACATCATTGCTGTCTTCCACCTGCTTCACATTAATCCTCTCATCTGACATTATTTCACTCGACCCAAGACCCCCATTGATAATAGAGTTGGCCTCCTTTTTTGGTCTTAATGGGGAGAAGACATTTTCAGATTGCACATTACTAGCACACACATGTTCCTGTTTAACCATATGGCTCATTCCTTTTACCAATTTTGAAGGCAACACAATCTCCATTGGCTCATAAGCTATACCCTCCTTTGCTATATCCTTGGTTTTATGTCTCATTAGAACACTTGCCTGCTGCGGACCACCTGCATCAGTCTTACCCTCATCCTGCATCTGCTCTCTCTCTCTTTTCAGATTAATTCCAACATCCACCTCCAGTTCAAGTCCTTCCCCACTCTGGGAATCGACCCAGTTCTTGTCCCCGCCGGATGCTTTCAGCACACTCCAATCTGCCATCATGACTTCTGCTGCCTCACTTGGCTCCATCTGCATGACCTCTTCCGAGCGACCACGGGGCACTAATGGGGAAAGCGTTTCTCTCTCGCAAAGAACACCATCCTCGGGAGGAACCACCTTGCTCAGTGTGGTACCCAACTCAGCAGAGGATCTTGCTTGGAGAGGGACGATCATAATTAGATTGGCTACGGGAGGGTGACTTTCATTTAGTTTAAGTTGCCACACCTTATCTTGAAATGCTGATGACTTATCAGACTTTATAGATCTTTTGTTGGACTGATCCACATTGGCACCTGATGGCCCCTGTAAAAAAGATAAACGATCACATAAGAAGAGTGAGCCAGAAGAATCCAATCAAAGCAAGACCTACTGTTGCACTCAGAAGAGTAACCCGAAACACAGTGCTACTTACTGAGCCTGAAAGAATACGGCCGCAGTGCTTCTGGTGGCTCTCATAGGCCTGCTGGTGGGGGAAGCCTAATCCGCAGTGCTGACAGAGGCATGGTCTACTGCCGGCGTGACCCCCCATATGAGACATGAGGAGCAGGGAGGACCGAAAGCCCTTCCCACACTCAGAACATGTCAGCACCCTCTGGTGGGCTCCCGCATGCTTCTTCAACTCTTCCACGCTCTCAAAGGCCTGCCCACACTCCATGCAGCGGAGTCCATCCCCCCCAGCACCTAGGTGTCCCCAACAGCCTGTCTCCTCCTTGTGTCTCACAAAGTCCCCTTGGCTGTCGAAGAAAGCCAGGCAGGCCACGCACTGAATGCGCTCCGGCACGCACACGTGCTTGTGATAGAGCGACGCCAAGCGAAAGTGGCGCTGGCAGCGGATGCAGGTGTACGGCAGCAATCCCAGGTGTGAGAAGCTGTGGCGGAGCAAGGCAGTCTTTTTGGGGAAGGCCTGCCCACACTCAGTGCAAACGTAGGAGGGCCTGCGCTCATGTCGCTCCAAATGGCAGAGAAGGGATTTGTACCTGTAGAACCGGCGGCTACATTGAGGGCACTGGTGCCGCTGGCACCCATTCTGGTGTTGATCTGCGTGCCGCTGGCACTCTTCCAGGCTGCCAAAGATGAGATTACAGATGTCACACTGGTAGATACTCTTCCTCAGGTGGACACACTCCATGTGGACCTGCAGGCTTTCCAGCATGTCAAAGCCGGTGTTGCAGATCTTGCAACGGATGCCTGCAGCTTGCGCATGCTTTCGGAGATGAGTGCGATAGTTGGCGAGGTGGCAGAACTGCTTGCCACACTCAGCGCAGTGATATGGCCGCGCTCCACTGTGCAGACGCATGTGTTCTTGAAGGCGAAATGCAGAGGGCAGGGTGAGGTTACACACCTTGCAGAGATGCTCCCCCATGCTGTCAACTGGGATATCTAATGCAAAAGGAAGAGAATGAGATTAAACATCAAGGTTCATTTGCTGGGAAACATTACATATTTAATCAAATATATGTTATCATCTCTGTGGTGTGGCCTAGCCTGGGATAGTCTCCAGGCTCCCCTAAGACCCTGAACAAGTGTTCAGTAAAATATATGGACGAATGGAAGGACAAACATGGGACACGAAAGAGCCTAAAGTAGTGAATCTGCTGTAAACCTGTGTAAAAACGGGAATAAACAAAAGTACAATTTCCAAAACACCAAACCTGAGACAGTCGTCTCTGCTTCCTCATCTTCATCCTCCTCTGAAGCATCACTGTTATCAGTCTCTGCAGAATCCATCTCCATTTCAATTGCACTAGAATCCTTCTTAGGCCCCCTTCCTTTTTGCTTTTTATTCCCATTATGGGGTTTATGTGGACCTTTTCTTTTCACAAGGACAGTTTTTGGTTTAGAAACCAATTTAAGGACCATACTGCTAGACTGACTGGGTTTAGATTTATGACCAGTGACATCTTTTGGATCAATGATCTCTAATCTGTCATCAGAATCATGGTCCGTGTTGGAACCGGGATCAGGTAAACTGTCACTGCCCTGCACCGACTTTAAAGGAAAGTTATTAGCAGGCAGTGCATTTGTGTAATTGCAGGTAATGGGAGAAGGGTCGTTATTTGTTAACCTGTTATGTATACAGGGGAAAGAAGGAGAGGAGGTCTCAGAGTTTGGATGAGTTTTAAGAGTGCAAGAGGAATTATCTGAAGGAGCTGCCGATGAAGTTTTATTCTGCGTGTCTCCATTTTGGAAGAGATCTGGAAAGCCTAGCTCCGTCAGCTGGATATCAATGGTAAAGCCAGACATGGGGTCTAAAATGAGAGAAAAGAGGAAGACATTCGCATGATAAACAGGGCTGTAGCCAAGATTTTTTAAATATATTTTTAAAAACCGTTAGCCCTCCCTAGGTGTGCCCAGTAATGGATCGTGGTTATTTTAGTTGCAGAAAAAATACTGAGCACTTGACCTCGGCGTCCTCGATCATGGTAGGTACAGACATAATGACAAACGATGACTGAGGATCCATAAAATTTAATGTTTGAAAAACCATCAAAATAAACATCAGAGGGAGATTCGGTTAGCCTAAATAAAATAACTACTACTACTAAATAATAATAACACATTTTACACAAAGCGAATATGTGGTGCACAAAAATGACACCACGTGTATAAAGTAGCTAGGCAGACCCACTTTCTCATACAGTATAAACCGGCAACGTATTTACCTGTTAAAGCTCCGTCCATTTGAAAGCACAACCTCCGTAATGTTTCAGTTAAAAAAAAAACAGGCACTCATAAATCACATACTGCTTTCCAGCACACTGACACTATAACCCCACTGATAACTAGCTGCCTACTAAATATAGCAGACAATACACAAATAATTGGTTGATGAACCATATGTTATAGCATAAATAAATGCCAATAATCTTCTTTTCAATGTCTCTGTCTTTAATTTCTAACCTATACAGAAATACAGCATTTTGATATATGTTAATTAAACCCTTCACTTCCCGCCCTGTAAAGGATCCGGCATTCATCTTCCGGAATAAAAACATGGTACGACGGAAACACCAATTACAGCCGCTTCTTTCACTGCTGCCCCCTACAGTACATAGCCGTGTGCTGCATCGCCAGAGGAAGCGTTAAATTTATGGGCGAGAGGAACTAGATTTTAATTTAACAGTATGCTTATAATTTATGTCTAATAATAAGAAACTTGGTTTTGATTAAATTTTGAAAAGGAAATAATTCACAGTACTTGTTAATCCCTTAAAATATATGTCAGGGTTCCACAATCCATAAAAGGAAGACATTGTGTACCAACAGTGATAGGCATGATGTCCTATAACAAGACAGCGGAAAGAAGTACCCTTTTTTGGCATGAGGGGCATGGGCATTACTGGTAGGAAAAATCTATTTGCCCATTCATCCTTCCTGCTTTCATCCAACTTCTCATCCACTGCAATGTCATAGCCAGCTTAGAGCATCTAAAAAAGAGCACCTTGTGCAAGGCACTGGATGCCAGCCATCACAGGGCACACACACACTTTGGCCAGTCTCAGCATACCAGTTAAGCCAAGTATGCGTTTTTTTACATCAAAAGCAGAAGCTGGAAGACGGCAGAAACTTTGGGATCATGCATACAGCAATTGTAGAATTTCATGCCACAGCCTTGGAATTGAGGCAAGTGCGCTACCTGTTAATTACTGATTAAACAGCTGATCAGACATTTACTCTGAAGGTATTCATGTGGTCTGCCAGCATACAGCTGAATATTATATTCACGTGTACAAATATGTTCAACACACTCACAGAAAGCCATTCTTACATGCCAACCATTATTCCTTGACAGAACAAATGAAAACAGAAAACTTACAACTTTCATGTCAGACCCTTGGGTCAGTTTAATTACAACTTGTCAGCATAGTGGTTAAGGACCACATTTGCATACAGTCAGCTTTTACAAAGAAAACATTAGATTATAGTTCCTCGCAGGTTTCTGCTCAGGCCTTTTTTCCTCATCATTTCACAGGGATATTAAAATGTTAAATTACTGATGTGGTTAAAATGAAGGCTTCAAGTGCAGGGATGAGAATTGTACTGAGGAGAACTATGCAGGAGGCACTGCACAGATGGGGGCCTCAAGTAAGAGTGGAGAAAAGGTGTGAAATAAACAATACAGTTCTCAAAATAAAACTCACTTTCAGGGGTATTATGGAAATTCAGGCTAAACATGCAGGAGGTAAAATTTCCCTTGATGAATGATAAAACATTTTGCAGCCTTTAATCAGACTTGCAATATGCTTGATAAATGAACTAAATTTACCTAATACCCACATGTAATAAACCAAACACCAAAACAGATCTGCATTCATTACACTACATAAAAGCATAAAAAAAAACAATACAATCCTGTTTTATGTAGCCTCCCTGCAAAAAATTTAAACCTCAATTTAAGTCAACATATTCAAAATAAACCAATATGCCTACAAGTGCTACCTTAACACTTTAAGTTAAATCCAGAAATGAAATGCTCCATTAATCAGACAACCTGGAAGCTATTTACTCGCACACATTTCTAAAAAGAATACAAAAAACACACAATCATGATAAAAAATAAAAATCACTTAAAATATGAAATACCATTAAACTCCCCCCCACAGGCTCTGATGTAGGGGCCTGCCCACTTTTAATGCAGCTAAACATAAGTACATAATTGAGTTATTTACAGTTCCAACTACATAGTCGTTCCTTCAAAAGGTTATCCTCAAACTTCGCCTTCTCTATAAAAAAAAGCAACCCCCCCCCACGATAGACACTCTTAAAAATAACTACATTAGGGTACGCTAACCAAACAATTTCTTTTGAGTAGGACGATTACAAAATAATAAAAACCTATGAAAGCTTTCCACTTACTGAATTGTCTTCCAAAACCAAACATGAGTCCCACCCTCACACAAATTTATTAAAATCCCATTTCCTGTGGTACATTTTACAAACCCCGTCCACCTCTAAATCTGCCACCCCCCCCTTACAGAAATAGCGACTCTTCCAGAATTATCTCTTCCCTCCTTCGGCGGCCACATCCTCCTCGGTGTGCGCTTGCCGATGTGCCTTCAGGTTGCTCTCCCTGCCGAAGCTCTTGCCGCAGGTGGGGCAGGCGTGACGGCCGGCGCAGTGAGCCCGTGCCATGTGTGCCTTCAGCTGCTCTGGCCGCGCGAAACTCTCCTCACACTCCCCGCATGGGTGGGCCTTGCGTGGGGGCGGCGGCCGGCTGTGCTTCTCCTTCTTGTGAAGCCGCAGCTGGGCCAGGCCTGGAAACGAAAGCTTGCAGTCGGGGCAGGGGTGCTGACGAGCCGCTTTCTTGTTGTCGGCCTGGGCCGGGCCCACTTTGGCCTCAGCCCCCTGGACGACCTTGGGGGGCCTCCCACGTCGGGCGCCAGTCTTCCCCTTAACCTCGGGCGCTAGTGCGGCTGGAGCCGGCGCAGCCACCGCTGCTTCTGCATGGTTGCTCACACCCGACTCATCTCCTTCCTCACCCTCCTCTGCCTTCTTTCTCCGTTTCCCTTTCTTCTCCCCATTGGCTGCTTCCTCGGTCTTAGGGGGACGTCCCTTCCTCTTGGCGGGGGCTCTGCCATTGCAGTGCTGGTCCCCAGCATGGTTTTCCTGGTGCTGCAGGAGCTCAGCCTCTGTCTCAAACCCTCGGCCACACTTGCCACACCGGTGGGTCTTTGTAGTGTCGTCACCGTCTGGGTCAGCCTCGGGGCGGGGCGGGTGTTGGGCTAGGCGGTGACTTCGCAGCAGGGCAGGACCCCGGAAAGACTCCCCACAGTCCCGGCATAAAAACTGCCTTTCTGGACAAACTTGCCTTCGATGTGATGTCAGCTAGGGGATTCCACAAAACAGACATTAAATACAAGAGGAGACTGATTTGGTTAAACTTTACAGACTAATTTCACCTGAGAGCCATACCCTGCACATTGTCTTGTTATAAGAAAATAATGTCCTAATATAAAGCCCCCCTCCAGTCAAGCACAAAGCAATACTCACCTCAGAGAAGGTTCGGAAACTCTCTGGACAGTGGGGGCACTTGAAAGGTTTGTCCTCCTTGTTGTGGGTCCCCTGGTGCTGTGTGAGCTCCTCAGAGGATGGGAAGGTGCGGTCACACACATAGCAGGTGAAAAGTGTGTCACACTGGTGGGGAACAGAGTGAGCAGACAAACATTCACTGGAAGACCGCATTCACCATTAAGTCAAAGGAAAAAGAAAATCACTACCAGAAAGCCCATGCATTTTCATAAGCACAATTCCTTGCTGCGGCTTAAGATGTACGTGCATTAGGCAATCCGGACTGTGCTCACTTAGGTGGGCCCAAGTGCAATACGCTAGTATGGTCGCTAACCATTACCAAAGAAAAACTCAGACATCAGTTATGTGGCCAACTGACAAACATGGCGGCAAAGGGAAAATTCTGGTCTAGGGCAGAGGTGCAGTGTTTGCTGGAAATGTGGGCTGATGAAAGTATCCAGGAAAAACTAGATGCAACACACAAAACCTTAACGGTGAGGCACAAATAAAAATTGGCGTGTTGCATAAATGATAAATCTGTGTGAATCTTCGTGCCCAAAACGACTCCAAGCCACAAAATAAGGACAATAACTATGGCTGCACAATATGAAATGGTGATTTCCTCATAATTATATGCCTCATATGCAATGAACCAGGACTTTAGATAAAACATTTGTCCGGACGCCATCTTTTTTGGTGCTACATGAATATTTACTTTAACCAACAATTTGTTAAAAAGATTAGTAGTGCTCCTAAAATACTAGCGTGATGTGCTAGTACTGGGTGGTATAAATGGTATAAATGATATACGATATAAAATTTGGCCAACGCGAGAGATTTTGATTTTACCATCCTACCGCAGAAATTTCCCGTCCTCGCCCGCAAAAATAACGTAATGAAGTTGCGTCAAATAAATTTATATTTGTATGATTTATAGGAAAATTGTTTATATGATTGCAGCACCCAGCAGCAGAGTCCTGCACAGGTCAGATTTTGACAAACCGCAACCACCTATACCAGTTACAGTTAAATCCGTATCCCAACCATTATCCGACAGAAATAAAACAATATTCTGCATCCTATCCGCTATAAATAAACACCGACACCCGACCCGCACCTGAATGAAAATCATATTAAAAATTAAAGGCAAAAAGTTTTTTGCCACAACAAACGACCAGTGACATGTGCAACATCAGTTGAAAAGGCATAGGCAAATGTTAATGTTGCTTAATAACAACAGCCTAATAAGCCAAACAAATGGTAGCAGCCTACCTCCAAACTCAAATGTTTCATATTGCCATGCCCACACATACCAGCTTACAATTAAATGTTTTAATAAAACTAATATTCTATAAAATGTACACTAGGCTACCCTGCACAGTTACTGGGTTTTATAGGCTACCTACATGCACTGTCCATTTTCCTTTGATTACCCGATTGGAATTCCTACACAAAGGCAAACACTAGTGATTGGTGTGGTGCTTTATATTACTATGTAAAAACTGATACCCTCCACAGTTGATGGCCTCAGCTGACTACTTCAGCATCCATTCCGAACAACTGGAGGAGATCGTATGCGTTTTTCGAAAATGAAAGTGGGAGAAATTTCCGGGAATGCGCGTGCAGGCATAAAACATAAAACTCATATCAGTTTATCATCTTGAATGCAGGGATTCTGTCAATATAGCCCTAGGTAGGGCTCGGCGATATGGCATAAAAATATCGCGATATTTTTGAGCTATATCACGATACACAATATATATCTCTCAATACCTTGAATTTTCCTCTAAATCACTGTATAAATGATAATTTCTCACCTTATATTGCATAAAATGACACCA
>JABFDZ020000138.1:2947414-2961314 GCA_019775955.2 Pollimyrus isidori | reverse complement strand
GAAAAAAGTATCGTTCGGAACCGGTATCGAATTCAGGGTATCGGTATCGAAAATTTTGGAACGATACCCAGCCCTATAGACGACAACTCAATATTACTCAGAGACTCAATGATGTAGGACACGAAATCTCCGGCCTCTGCATGGGGTCATTAATCCCTACTAATGTTTGGCTAAAAAGGACAATGACCAAAACCGAGGGCTTTATCAAAAATACAAACACCTGTCATCAGCACACATGGTACGTACATAACCCTCTTGATCTCCTTTTGCCCTCAACAAAAAAAAAATAAAAAAATTGGAGCACTTTTTAAAAACAGCAATTAATCCGTAAATTTGTTTTTAATGTAAATTGCTTTGAAATGCAAATAGTAATCACCACCTTGTGTCAACCTGAGTTCATTATGATCGTTCAAATAAACTGCTAGCTATCGTAAATGTTACATAGTCGTATGTAGTCACAGGTAGTACTGGGCCGGTATAAACGGTATATGATATAAATTTGCCCTACAGAAGAGATTTTGATTATACCGTGCTACCGCAGAAATTTCCCCCCTCGCCCGCAAAAATGACATCATGAAGATGTGTCAAATAAATAATTCATTTGTATGATATGAAAATTGTTTATATGATTATTGAAGCACCCGGCAGCAGAGTCCTGCACAGGTCAGATTTTGACAAATCGCACCCGCCTATACTTGCCATACTTAAACCCGTATCTGAACCATTATTTGACAAATAAAATAAAATTCCGCACCCTATACGCTACAAATACACCTATAACCGACCCGCATCCATATGAAGATCAGATAAACTTTTGCCTTTTACTTTATCGGCACAACAAACGACCAGTGACATATGCAACATCAGTTGAAAAGGCATAGGCAAATGTTAATGTTGCTAAATAACAGCCTAATAAGCAAAACAAATGGTAGCAGCCTACCTCCAAACTCAAATGTTTCATATTGCCATGCCCACACATACCAGCTTACAATTAAATGTTTTAATAAAACTAATATTCTATAAAATGTACACTAGGCTACCCTGCACAGTACTGGGTTTTATAGGCTACCTACATGCACTGTCCATTTTCCTTTCATTACCCGATTGGAATTCCTACACAAAGGCAAAGACTAGCGTTTGGTTTGGAGCTTTATATTACTGTGTAAAAACTGATATCAAACACAGTCGATGGCCTCAGCTGACTACTATAGCATCCATTTCAAACAACTGGAGGAGAATTTTTGAAAATAAAAGTGGGAGAAATTTACGGCAATGCGCATGCAGGCATGAACTGGTATGAATTTTATGTTTTATCATCTTGAATGCAGGGATTTTGTCAGTAAAATATAGCCCTAGGGTATTTTTTGTTGGCACATGATGCTTTGAAAACCATGATCTAGCTCTCCTGCATCTGACCCGACCCAATAGAGTATTTTTCACCCGTTTCAACAAAATTTGCGGGTCACCCGTTGGGTACCCGAACACGTGCAGGACCTTTATGAGAGAGAAGGTCATACTAATACAGATGGAGTTATGACACTAGTTTAGGTCTGTGTCTTGTTTTCTGCTTACCTATACAGTTTACAAAACCAACCTGTGTTTTTAATACAAGATAAAACCAGTGAAGTTACATAAAATGTTTCCATATTTTTTCTGCAATTGCAGATTTGCACAATATAAATATTCTGCGTTCATGGCTACTTCGAAATGTGTTAAGTTATTAAAAAACTTCCTGCTACAATGCCTTTGCTATGGACATATGTTCAATGTCTTTCAAAAACAGTTGTATTGAAATTTACAGGTCATATATCGCAATATATACCGCCTATGGTTCAAATTATATCGCAATATGAATTTTATGCCATACCGCCCAGCCCTTCATGTAACTACAACTGATGTTTTGTGGATACTTTTGCCCCTTGGATCACGGTTTTTAGGGACATTCCTTGGGCATTATTGCCACAATGACAGGAGGTGATTGCTTCTCAAATACATGGGAAGAACTCAAATTATAAATTAAAAATATCACAATGCAAAGTGTATTTAAAATTTTGAAATTTTGCCATGTGACTGTCAGAAATTATTCTGACCAATATGCACTGAACATAAAACCCAAATAAAGCCATAAAATCCATTATTTCCCATCATTTTGATGCATAGATGGGTATAATAAAATGTTATTTATACAATTAAAAAAAACTAATAACATGAAATTAGACTAGGGAAAAAAAACTTCTAGGTACCCAAAGATCAAACTATGTATGCATAAGGGCACTAAGGAGCCTCATCTCAATGTGCAGTCCCTGAGCCACAGTCAGAACACAACAACAGGACAGCTTGTCATCTTTAAAGCAGAGAGAACCTAAGATTTACTACATTAAAATGGACATACACCACCTGTTTATTTCCTGCACAATATTCTGGTTACCTACTGTGCATTGACTGCACTGTTCACTTGCCAATACTACAAGCTGGTATCTATGCACTTTATACAACTTCACTGCTGTATGTAAAAGTATTTCCCACATGGATCAATAAAGCATATTTTATATCAAGAATTAAAAGTTATTGGGTACTGTTAGCTGAAAATGTCACATAAGTATATGTCATGCAATAGACCTCCTGCAATAAAATGACGACTTACAAAAAACACCTTAGCTTTTGGATCAGAGGCAATTATGGGACAAAAAAAAATGTGTCAAAACAAAAATGTGAAGAAAAACACACAAGATGCTCCAAGACAACGGTTTTCTTACAGGAGACACTAACCTGAGTTTCTAACTGCCTAAATGACGAGAGGCAGAAAACAGGGTTTACATTCATAGACAAATTAACAAAACTGCAGAACTTATCCACTCTCAGCAGAATGTACCAAAGGCATGCAATAGACATGCATGTTCACTCACATGGCTGGGCGGCTGGGGTGGCAGCAGGTTCCTGAAGGATAAGCGTGGTTGTGTAGGGCTGTGCCTGTTCATTTGATGCCATCTCCCCAGGTTTCTCAGTGGCCGCTTCACCAACCACAACCTCCTCTATTTTAATCATATCTGGGTCCATCTTCAGCAAAGGATGAATTAAACTCAGATACTACGTCTAATGGGGTGAAAGGTAATAAACAAAAGCTCTATGTAAACATCAAGGTAATGAAACCAAACTTTCCATCTTTAACAATAAAAGGTACTGACTACGACCCTACCAGCCATCTATAACTTTCTTGCACTTACCATAAATGTATTAAATAGTACATTCATATTTTCAGTGCTACCAGTGCTTTTAACGCCGTTTTTAGGGTGTTCTCCCAAACGTTTCCACTACCATATGACGTTTCTGCTATTCGGCGAGGAAACATAACTTAACCCACTCAAGATTATCTCGCCATTCTTGATTTTGCTAGCACACATGAGAAATATATTATTCTGTAAAGGAGTCAGTGGGTGCTAAGCCTACTCAAAAACCCACCTTATATATAAAGTTATTTTTCCGATCGAATCCACTATTTACTAGTAGTTCCTATAACCATACGGTAGACATTATTGCCGAAAAGACTCGGTTGGCAGAGGGCGCGTCGGTGAATCGCACTGGGGTGGGAGTGTGGTTTTAGTTAGCACTAGCTAGCTAACAGCAAGAAAGACCCACACCGCCCGCACACCAGGACGGCTCGATGTTTCCGTAGGCCCCGACTGCGGCTAGGCCTCTTACAGTGGAGACGCGATACGGTTCAGCTCCTATACACATACACTTCGCCCGCAATGTCGCGTCTTAACTGGCACTGCCCGTGCGTATTTCGTGCACTGCTGTTAGTCCTTTAAACCGCGCGCCGACAGTTACGCTTAGCTAGCTAATGTCAACCAACTAGCACCTTGTCAAGTTCCAAGTGAAACTTCAAGGCAGGGTGATTCAGAAAACGGGAAGTCGGCTGGGGTTTGTTGGTAACAGCCGCCTACTGCGTTTTAAATCACACACACACACCGATGAATATCATACCCCATACCATGAGTTTCACGACTAATTATTTCTTAAAAACTTAACAAAGATAGGGTAAAACTAGGCTCGCGGGCGCCACTTACCTCACACAGAAAACACGGCGCGCTGAAGTCAGCCTGCTAATCTGGCCCCCGAACCCCGTCACATGACCAGGGTAAATTCTTGCGCGGCAGCGCGAGCATCAACCCGAGGTGCATCGTTTGTATACCGATAGCCTACACCAATGAATAACATTGCTAACCCTAATGATTTAATGTGTCACATGACCAGAGATAATTCCTAGGCGACAGAGTGAGCACAAACCAGCCAGTACACTTTCTTTAAAACCACAAAAAACAAGTGCTGATGAGTAACGCCGCTAATTTAGTAATATGACCCCAGTCACATGACCAGGATAAACTCCAGGCCGTCAGCGTATCAACCAGCTGATTGATTTAGACTTTTGGTTTACAGGCAATGTAGGACGCTGCAGTGTTGTACACTAGTAATCTGCAGTGATGGTGTTAAAGTTTATGGAATTGTACTTGTCACCAGGGCCCTGTTTAAAATAGCTTAACTGGAATGTATATCAATAAACCAGTAAAATCACAAGTTTTCCATGCAAGTAATACTGTGGAATGAACAGCAACATGTGAATGTGGGTTGCCAGGAATAAAAAATCATCACCAAAGGGGTCAAGGCAAAAGGCAGAGTAGATAGGTGTAAATCAGAGTCACCAGATGATCCGAATGTCTGACTGTGGAGACTCTGAAAATCATCCATGGCTACATCAGATATCTGACTACATACTGGGGAGCTGAATCTGAAATGTTAAACTTCTGCCTTCTTTTTCAATTTCAAATAAATCTACAGACGCTCCTCTACTTACAAACTTTCAGACATACAAAAGAAGAGGACTGCAAGTACAAATTGGGTTTGTTGGGCTCCCGTTTCCTGTCCGCAACTTCAGTTTTTCTTTTCTGCACGCCAAGCCCGCCAGGTACGACTTCTAGCCGCTACTCCCACCGTGCAGCAGTGTAGTGTGCGTACTCCCAGCATCCTCGTTCTTTGTACATGCACATACCCTTAAAATGACATTGAATAACAACTCACAAACATTTCAGGTTCCTAACAACCGTTCGGGACGTAACTCGTTCGTAAGGTGAGATGTGTCTGTACTGTCTTTTTTGAATGAAGGAAAATCCAAATCCAATTATGTAACAGTACAATACTAGGCATGTGTGGTTCAACAGGTTTATGGTCTTAATATCTACCAGAAACTTTTTAAAATTAAACATTTTATTATAAAAAGGAAAAATACATTATACCCATCAGAACATCACATTAATTGATGAATACATAAAATGTGATTGACCATTCAATTATGTTGCAGCAGGAACATCAATAATATGGGTTTAACAGCATGGCATATAAAGAGCTACACATAACATTTGGGCACCTAATTTTAAAACCAGCCTAATTGCACATATGACACTTATATGGTGAAACTTCATTCTTTCTCCTTGCTGTGGAATTTAAGGAAGCAGTTGTTATTCTGCGAGATGCAGAGGAATACACAGCATTTGAGGCAGCGGACTCGGGACGTTCGGTCGCACCCTCCAAACCTGCATTTACCCCCCTCACCCTGGGACACCTGCTCCGGCCAGTGTCCAAGACCATCATACCGGAACATGTCATCTGGAGTGTGTGCTGTTGGATATGGGGTAGGTGAAGGAGACAGGATAGTGTCTTGATTGGAGAGTGGAGCAGGTGGGGGAGGTGGTGTTGAACTGGGGCTGTCAGAAGCATTTGACAGAATTAACGCTTTGGCCACCTCCAAGCGAAATGTCATAAGCTTCATGGGCTCCTTTAGCTGTTGGTGATCTACTCTGTACTGTAGCCATGAGTTCACTAGAGCCATGTCAGTGAGGTGCCAGAGCACAGACTGCGGCCAGCAGGTTGGGGAGGAAGCCGATAGAGGGGTACGATACAGACTTAAAAGTTCTTTGTTCAGTTGCACAACCTTCTGAGCTCTCTCAAACTCTTCCACAACTGACAACTTTGATGACGGCCTTTTTCTTAAAGTAGAAAGAACAAAACCCTGTGCACAGCGCAATAATGTTAACTTTCCATCAGAACTGACAAATTCATTCCCTAACCCTCCACTTACTTCTCCAACCCTGGCTGCACTTCTGATGCCAGCTGAAAGAAGGTGCTCCACCACAGCAGGGGTAGCAAGTTCCTCTTTGCAGAGGAATACTGCTCCCTCCCTATGCTCTTTATTCCTGGGGACCATTTTCTCTACCATATCCTCCTTTCTGGAGTCATCCACATTCAAATTAAAATCTAGAATGAAACCACCGGCCCCAACAAGGACAGCACAGTTTAACGTGGGAGGGCAGTTGCTAAAGGACTTCCTTCTAATTGGACGACCCAAATGAATAGGGTATTCATCAATTCCATAGTTTCCTTCTCGATTCAGTGCCAGACAGCCTGCTCGGACTCTCTCAAGCAATACTCTTACCCTCCACAACGGGTCAGTGCTACCCTTAGATTTCTTGATTTCAGGGATGTTTTCAGTTGCATTTGTTTTAAGTGTTGTTCCGTAATGGGAACTTGAGCTGCCCGTCTCACTTTGGTGTTGTAAAGCAGTATTACTGAGACCTGTTTCTCGTGGTACGTCATGTGCATGATCGTGTGTTCGGTGGATATGAAATTTCATTGGGCCAGGATGATGCAATGAAGGCGATTCTAAAGCTTTCCCACTCTTGGGTTTCTCACTGTTTTCACTGTGGTCAGGTCTGCCTGTGGATGCAAGTGTATCAGTATGGGTGCTGGAATTACTAAGACTGCAAATGATCTCTGGCACACCTGCATGGAAAGTCAATGCAGATGTGCACGCATGTCTTTCTACATGAATGTCCCTGTTTTCATCAGATTGGGTGCTGTTCCCACAGGTGCCCACGAGGTCTGCATCGGTAGGGGTATCAGAATCTCTAGTTCGGCGTCCCAGCCTGAGCTTGCAAGCCAACTGGAAGAAACGGGAGGCAGGCATGGAATCGGCAACCAAGGGCACTCTGGTAAGGTCCTGCCAGTACAGCCGCATGTCAGGGAACTTGTCAGTAAATAAGGAGGAAACATGGGTGGGGAAATTTTTGGAGAGAGAGGACAAGATGGATTATTTGCCACAGAAGCACATATTATATTACATATTATAAGGAGCACTGGCAAAATTAGAGCTAACAGAAAAATCTTTACTCAAAAATTAACTTAATGTAACAGTACTGCAAATTACTAACCTTCAAAGTTCCCATTGCAATGTGAATGCCAACAAACTGAGCCACCTCTTTGGCAGTGACTGTGGTTGGGAAATCTGGCCAACCTGTGTTGCAAGTGACAATTTCTTCCCATGTATCCCAGTCCAAATACTGTCTGAAATAATCCATAGGGGTCTGTTCCCTTCTTCTCTCTCGTTCATTTTCCACCGATTCCTTAGCGTCTTCTGTTTGGGCTGAGAAACTTTGTGGGGGAAAAAAGTGGACAGGTAGGTATAGATTTTTTTATACATTACAATTTGAGAGCCCTCCATTATAAATAGATACTATTGAGTAGAATTATATAGCAGCTCCTAAGGAAATCTTGTAAGCTGGAGACAATTACCAAAATGTAAGCAAAATATACATGGAATTGACTTTAAAGAGGAAAAACAAGCAAAATATTAATAAGGTATGACCGACAAACCTGTGTGTCCTATGGTCATGCCGTTTGCTTGGGCTTTTGTCAGAGTTGAGTACACATTTTTGGTTCTCATGGTAACAAGCCATCACAAAGGCTTCCTGTTCTAGCTCAGAATCAGAGACACTGGGATCAGAGTCTTCTGCATCGGAGTTCTGCAGCAGGAAATCGGTAATTTCCTGAGCGTTCTTCAACTCTTCAATCAGAGAGAGTTTCAGTTAATGTCAGTTTTTCTTGCAATGGCATTAACATTCCTAACTTTGAAAAACAAAATTATCCTGTAGCTACTACAAATGTGTCATGCATTACCAAGCATGACAGTTTTCCGTGTACATGAAATTATTTTTCTGTAGAAATCAAAACCAATACTGACATTAGGTTCAGGGGCATACAACTAAGTATTCACCTTGTTCACTGGAGACATACACAGTTGGTTGCATTTTGTTCTGCTTTATTTGTTGACTGTCCACCTCCGTTCCTGCTAAACCTTCCTCCGTCACACTTGCTGGAGAAACAGATACCCCTACAAAAAAGTAAGAAGAAAATGTTCTGAAAGAAAATTCTGGTTGAACAGGTCGTACACAGTAGGCCAGTGGGATTTATTATATCCCTGTATCTGTGTTTGTGTGCAACTTGCAAGTTCTCTCTGTGCTTGCCATGTGATGCAAGTGTACTCATGTTCTAGAACTACCCACAGTTTGTTTCAGTGTATTTTTTGTGCCTTTTACTTGCTAGGACAGAATCTATGCTCAGTGTATACTCTCTTTTGAACAAGTAGGATAAGCGGTTTGGAAAATGGATGGATGGATGGAAGTCTTGACTTACAGAAACCTCCACTACTTGAAAATGGTCCCGAGTGGAGACCAGACACAAGTTGGTCGTGCACTTCAATCTCACGTGTCTCCATTTGGTCATCCAGTGCTGTTGTCTCAGACACCACCAACACTGATATTTCATGTTCTCTCTGGGAGGGGGCCAACTCCACCTCTCTCTCCTCTTCTTTTACTTGAAGGAATATGCACTGCTCACTATCATCTCCATCATTAAGGATCAAAGGAGATACACTGCTTACTCTTTCCTGCTCTATGTCCACAGTCTGGTCTCTGATACCCTGTGGCATGGTATCTGTCCCTGAATTGGTGAGAAAACAAAATTTAATTATATGCAAATTGGTTGTTAATGGACCCTAGTCCAAGCCACAGGTGCACAACTACTATGACAATCTGACAAAGATAATTTAAGCAAACAGAGGGACAATACCAAAACAATGTACCTACCAAGACATACTCTGCTGGCATGCTGCACATCCCCCATCAACTCTGTGTGCCCATGTTGAGGGAAACCCTGATGTTCATTCGTAACAAGAGAGTCTTCCTCTTTAACTAAAAACATACGGACCCCCCTTTGCTTCTCACATGGATTCAGTTGATCAGCCGCTGGCTTTTTCCTCCTGACAGAAGCAGTTGTGCAGGACTCTGTGGAGTACTCCTCTACCTTAATGACCTGACCCCTCAGAGACTCCATCAGAATTATCCCACTGGCGTCAATGTCCTGATTGCCTTCCACCTCAAATCCCATGGTGCTATCCATCTGTTTGAAAAACAGGTGTCATTATTGTATTCTCAAAGAACAGGCTAACATCACAAACTTATTAAACTACGTAAAACCTAAAGTAATAATAACATGCCTTGATTTCTCAGGAGAAGGCCTGCAGAATATTTTTCTTTCTCCCTTCAGGCATCCAAAAGTACTATAGATTATATTTTAGAAATGAATCCCTATGTTACAGTTACAATTTCAGTGATCTATGAAATCATCCAGAATATCAGTATACCTTCATTGGATAGAACCAGATCAGCCTGGGAACAAGATTTAAAATGTTGAAATCAATGACAGAATCTGGCGACATATTATTTAGCAGATGTACATTTCTGCCTGCCTTAGACACAACCTTATACAATTCAAAGAAGTTCATCGCTTACATTTCACAAATGAAAGCACTGGCGCAGGATGTCCCAGGTGTCAACATAGCCCAGCTACAACTGGCCAAATGTTTTGGTCATGTCAATTTTTAAAAAAAGTTTTGGGAACAAATTTTTCATTCGCTCTCGCACTTATGCTGTACTACAATATTGGCCAAAGCTTTTGTTGCTGTGTTTGGTGTGCTCCCACAAGACAAACTCTACACTACTTTACAGGCAAGGGCTGTTGCCTTTTCTTCTCTGTTGGCACAAAGAATAATTCTTTTAATGTGGAAGTCCTCCAGACCACCAAGCTTTAAACACTGGGTAAAAGTTGTGCTCTCTACACTGCCGCAGCTGAGATACAGCCGAGGTAAATGCAGGCAGATGTTTCACGCAATCTGGTCCCCTTTCATAGAATATGTTGAAAACATAGAACTCACTTGAATATGGAGTTATTTTTACAATAGCATGACCATGTATTGACTCAAGTAATGTGATTCTTTTTTTAATTACCTTGTTATTGTTAAGCCTGGGTTGGGGGGGGGGGGGTGTCGACTTTGTAGTTGAATGTTGCAATGTTTGGAAAAAATGCAAAATAAAAAAAAATAAAAAAAATAAAAAAAAACCTTACCATTTTCAAAACTTACCATTCTTTTCCCATTTCCGATTTCAACTTGGCAATGCTCCAAATCTGCCCCATCCCTCTCTCTTCCTCTGAAGATCCGCTCAAGCAGCACACATGGAGACTGACAACTTCTAGGCCCCTTTTCCGATTCTTCTTCCAAACTGTGCTCTGCTTTCAAAACTTCTACACTGGTGGTAACAGAATCCAGCTCAAAAACTAACTGTTCATCAGAAGACTCTTCCAGAGAGGCTGGGAGATGAGACTCCAATGTACTTGCACGGCCTACACCCTCACACATCAGTCCCATTTGCTTCTGGTCAGCACATAATTTATGGGACTGGTTTAAATACTCCACTTGGTCCTCTTGCTTAATATGACAACCATCAGTGATGGAGTGCACCTCAAGAATAACCTGGCATCCATCCTTTGCCATCTCTTTTTCAGATTCCTTTGTGCCATCATCTTGTACCCTGCTCCATTGGCCACATTTTTGGGTAACAGTCCCTTTTCGCCTTTCACTATGAATTCTTTTTCCACCATTCTCCTTCCTCTGCACTTCTATTTCTTCCTCCTCTTGCTTGACATCTGAGCAGTCTGGAACACAAGAAACTGTACTTGTGTTTGAGGCTATGGCTGCAGCTTCGATGTTTGTGGGATGTCCAGGAAGTCTGGGGTCATCAGTTGGTTGAAGTGGGCTAGTAGATTCGGTAGAAACTTGAGTGGTTTGAGAACTGCTCACTAACTTCAGACTATTATCAACTTGTGTATCAAGGTGATTTTCAATACTTTCATCTCCAACAGTGACCATATCCACTTCCAGGAGCAATTCCTCTTTTATTTCCTCAACCCTCTGGCACACTGTACCAGAGTGTACAAGGTAGATGCAATCTGGTGCCTCTTTGTTGCTTTTCTGGAATTCAGGCTTCTGTTCCTCACCTTCCATTTGTGCTTTGTCAGTAGTTACTGTATGTTGATCATGTGTTACCTGGATTTTGACTTGGCTGGCATTTGACAGATGTGGAGGAATAATATGTGAATGAGGAATAGGTAGCTGAACATCACCTGTTTGCAGATGATGCTCCGTTTCCTGTATTCTGTTTAGTTCTCTTACTTGTTGTGACTGATCCACAGTCTCCTTTCCCTGCTGCATTAATCCATGTGAATGTCCATTCTCACTTGCACCTAAACTTAAGGAAACTTCTGCCTCAGTAACAATATTGCGGTCTACATTGAGTTGTCCATTTTCCTCACTTCCTCTTTGAACTTCACCTTCAAGGCAAGTTGGGGCATGAGGCAAAGAAGGAGATGGGTTCAGTGCTGGGAAAGAGACCCTCTCTCCTAATCCAACTTCCCCCATTTCAACCTCCATATCCCAATCTGTTGCAGTCTGGATTCCATAACTATTGCTGTGTACTCCAAGCACTTCTTTGTCTGACTTGAGTTTCTCAACTAGATCTAAGGTAAGACAAAGGTCTGCACCTGAAGCAGCTACACCTACCAGCTTCGCCCCATCCCCTCTGTGATTAGACACAGTTTTCATTCTCATTTCATTTCCATTCATGGCTGTCACATCCTGTCCTGCATCAGATGTTCGTCTACTAATCTTCTTTGAAATCAAAGTAACTGACCTTTCCTCTCCAGCCTTTGGAATGTCACTAAGACTGCTGATGGTCGCATTACCTTGACAAGGTCCAGTCACCGAAGAACACAAAGCAGCCATGTGTTCCTCTAAAGCTACCACCTCAGAGAATATTTCTCCACAATCCTCACACCTGAGGGCCAGTTGAGGTTGAGATCTAAATGCTCCTTCAGGTATCCCCGATGCAGATGGCTTGCGCTTTCGAGGGGCCCTTGATTTTTTCAGCGAGGAGGAGGATGATAACGATTGGTCTGGAAGGAGCGTTACCAGCATATCTTCTTGCTGGTCCTGCTTTGGCTTTGTGCTTCGCCTTTGCTGCTTCCTTCGGGGCATTATCTTCTCTGCTCTTTGTTGTGGCTCAGTCTTCCGGCTTCTTTTTAGATGATTCTGCCGGGTGCCGGTAGTCTCAGACTGACCTGGCTTCAGTGGTCCTGTCGGACTCTTTTGCGGATCTAATTTGTGAACCTTTAGCTGGGGCTGCTTATGCCCTTTTAGGAGAAGAAGAGATTTCTTTAATTGTTCTTGATCTTGTGAACCACTTTTCCCCTTCTGTTCCTTCTTTTTCTGTGCTATCTTCAGCTTTTTTCCAGCACCCATTTGTTCCTGGTATTTTACCTGCATGTGTGAAATTTCTTCCCTTCTTTTCTTCTTATGCGTTTCTTCAAACTGTTCCTGTCTTCTCTTTCGCTTAGTCCCTTTTTCACCCACATCTTTCTGAATTTGTCTGAGTTCTTTTTTAGCTACAGTTTTCTGACTTTGTCTGAGCTCTCGTCTTGACTGCACCCGTCGCACTTGTTCCGATGTCTTTACCACTCCATTTTGCACCTGCAGATCAATCTCCTGCAGTAAAGGCTGAGAATGCTTATTACTTTCCCGTTTTTTAATAATTTTTTCTTTGCCACGTTTTCCTTTAAGCTGGATTTTTTTAACAGCCACTGACACAACCTTCTCTTTGTCGTCTTTGTGATGTTGGGAATCGTTTTGTTGCCTTTTAGACGACTCCAGAGGCTTCGGCTTTGACTTTCTTCCTCTCTCTGGAGTCACAAACCTCACAACAAGGTGTCCCCTCTTGGACCGCTTCATACATTTCTCTTTTGACTGCTTTTCCACATGGTGCGTCAGTTCTCTCTCTTGCAGAGTACGTTTGGGTTTTGCTGCCTCTGGTTGTGAAGACTGGGACTGATTAACTGACTGACTAATGAGCAATGGCTTTTTCAGTTGTGCTTCTTGCTCTTCATTTACAGACTCCACCACCTGCTCCTCTAGGGGCACATCCTGGTTCGCCGTGGGAAAAGGTGATGAATGTATATCCTCATTACACATCAGAATAACTGGGTACTCTTCTAAATTGTTCTGCTCTGCTTCTTTTATCACTTTAGACAAACGCTTACTGCTCTGGTTTTGCCATCCTCTTTTTGCTGATGTTTCTTCTTGCATTAATGGAGTCTTTTCTGATAATTTCTGTACCTCATCTCTAGACTGAGATGGTAGTTCATCTTCCTTTTGTTGCTGTGCCTCTGCCTGTCGATTGCTTTTTTTTTGTTTTCTCCCAGCTTGTTCACATCCCTGTCCTTGATCTGCACCCACAATCACCAAGTCCATCTCCCCATGAGACTCATCACACTGAACAGTGCGTCTCAGTTCCAGTTCCCCCATTTCTTCCTGTTCCAGTCGTTCATTTTGCTCCCGTCTTTGGGACTCTTCCATTTGATTGGCTTGTACATCCACTTGTTTGGATTCCATGAGTTTTATCTGCTCCAGCTGAAGCTCTTCTTTATGTCCATCCACTGGTGCCTCTAACATCATCTCCATATGGGCCTGTGTGAACTGAATTTCCAATGTATCCATTTGCAGTTCTGCTTGCTCCAGTTCAGTTTCCTTTGCTGATCCTTGCAGCTGCTCCAGTTCAGTTTCCTTTGCTGATCCTTGCAGCTGCTCCAGTTCAGTTTCCTTTGCTGATCCTTGCAGCTGCTC
>JABFDZ020000138.1:2923733-2941019 GCA_019775955.2 Pollimyrus isidori | reverse complement strand
GAATGCTTTCAGCGCCTTGTTGAATCAATGCCACATAGAATTAAGGCAGTTCTGAAGGTGAAAGGGGGTCAAACACCATATTAGTATGGTGTTCCTTATAATCCTTTAGGTGAGTGTATGTACATTATCTGTCTTTGAACTGAAACCTTGAGGCATCCTTAGTACTTATCTGTAAAGTTCCAAGAAATAGGAATTGTAAAGCTTGTTAGCATGGTTGCGCAGTGGTTAGCATCGTTGCTTCGCAGAGGTGGTTCATCAAAATTAGTTTTTAAAACAGAGGCACACAAAAAATCAATCATAACCAGACATATGTACCAGGTACAAACACTGTTCAGACACCCACAATCATGCAGTTCTTCATTCATCCTTTGGTGTACTTCATATCACCATCTACATCTCTTCACTCGGGGGCTACCAACTTTACTGCGTGACATGCTTGGAAATGAGCATCACTGGCATCCTCAGCACTTTTCCTTAAACTTCAAGTACAACAAGAAAAGTGGTTTTTGACCATTGACATGAACTGATTGGTTGTTTTTCATCTGGTCCCAACAGATCCATTTGATCTAAGCGAAGACGGTGTTTTCTGGAAAAACACTGAAATGTGTCCTTGCTTATAGAATTTAAGAACACCTTGGTTCCTATTTTAACAATCTGAAGCATGTGGTGCAAGTTCATTTAGGGAATGGCCAAATCCACTTTTGCTAGTTTAATGGCAGAAAAATGATCACAGCCCCAGGCACACAGTTCAAAGAGGTTGTATGTAATTAGTCATGGGTATGTTTGGGTGAGTAACATGTTATAAACCAAAGCCAGGTGTGCTAGCATCTTGGCGGATTGCTACTAAAACAGTGGTTATGCCAGGCAGTAGAAAAGAGAGCATCTTTGCAGAGGAAACAGATCTGCTGGTGTGGAAGTGAAAGCAGGTGAGACGACCATCCACAGCAGGGCTATTCAACTCAGGCCCTCGATTCCAAATCCAGGCCTTGTTTTCAGTTCTCCCAGGTAGTTAAATAATTCAGATTGGTCAGAGGCTTCACACCTGGGTCACAGGTAAAGGAAGGCTGGAAAATCAGCAGGGCTCGGCCCTCAAGGACCGTGAGTTGACCCTGATCTACAGCAACAGTGGATTCCATCAAATCTCTCTGATAAATACTATAGAAGCAGTGTATGTGCCCTGTGCCTATCTTGATAACATGCCCGGTGTCACTTATTCACACAATAAGCCGTTTTCCCGCCTTCCATTAGTAAGCATTTCAGTGTGATTGTTATATACTGCTGTGATATGCAATATTTGGTCTGTGGCAGAAAATTGGTGCAGTAACTAATAACTAGCTCATTTGTTACATGCAACCATAATGCACAATATTCAGTCTGCTGCTAATAATTTGTGCAATAATTATATCACATCACTATGTCAAACACAGAGTAGTTATATTTTCTCCTGGAGAGTTTATATTGTAGATTATGAGACTTTATTCAGTTTTTATGTATTATTTTATATAAATGTTGTTTTACGTGATTTTTTGGTTTGTGATATATTGCCTTTTCATTTTTGTTAAGTGTTCATCCTGTCTACTGCTTAGCTGTTCTTTCTATACAGCATGTCAATGACTGAGCCAGGATTACTGCTGTAGCGCATAATGATGTTTTTTTTATGCCATTACAAAGGTCAAATCAGCACACTGCAGTATTACATAAATTGTAACCACTTATAAAAAATCATGTACAAAGTTAGAAGATAAATATATAAGCCAATGCCTCGCCATTTTCAACAGTATGAGGCATTCAGTTAGTTGCTTTCAGCAGGATCTGACATGTCTAAGATATTCTGCAGCAATTCTTAGCAACCATAGATTAGAAATGCTGGGGGCACAGAATTATCTTGGGGGGTTGGTGCAAACTCTGTCAGATTGCAGAGAAAATGGGAGCTATATGAGCTTTTGAAAGCAACTCAAATTCAGGAAGATTACCTTTTAAAAATAGTTTCCGAAAGGGCATTAAAACTCACTAAATACCAGTTTGCTGAGACTTGCTTTACCCAAGGTGGGCCAATGTTACAAGCAAATTCATGTAATTCCTGCAGTCAATATGGAAAAAAAGGGAATAGGACACACATTCATTCATCTTCTGTAACTGATTATCATCTACAGAGTGCTGGTGAGTCTGAAAACTGCAAGGAAACACAGGGACACATATATACAATATGTGTACAGCAGTTTAATGAATATGGAGTTTGAACTTTTTCCTTACATGGTTCAGTTTTACACTGAAGGAGGCTAGAACCATGATCTGCATTTCTGAAGGGACACGTCTTAGCGTTTTGTGTCGCTATAACTGACCATACGAGAGCTGAAGAATACAAGGGTACTACCTGCCTTTCAATGAGCTCTGGGACCTGAAACAGTCCCTTTGGACTTTTGATGAGTTTGGGGAACACAATGAATTCATAGCGAACTCATAGCGAAGACCCCTTTAGAAGGTGTAAAGAATAAAAGATCATATCAACTAGGTAATAAAACAGGCTCTGCACATGCAGTGGGCACTGCGAAGACGAAGAAAAGGTTTAGAGAGTGAAATACAGAGCCAGTTCATTTATATAAAACTTTTCATCCTAGTCTCACTTCTTTGGTATAATGTCAATGAGCCAATGAACACAACAGCAAACTTTGGTGTAAACCATGGGGCAGCCATTGAATACACAGCTGTGACCCTATGACACGATGCCTTGAAGGTGACCCCAGCATACCACAGCTCCTCCAGACACCCTGAGAGGAATCAGGAGATGCTGCTCATTAACCAGGTGGCCACGTGGACCATCACTGTTCTGGAACAACTACAGTTAAATTGCAGCTCAAAGAGAGCAATTTCATAAAATCAGTTACATGTGGAGAAATAAGCAAAACGCAAAAACAAACCTGGCAGAAATCCTTCCATCCTCCAAGGAAGCCAGCACAGGACATGCATTCTGACACTCTTACTCAGTAAGAATGGGCAAATCCGGGCATTAATGCTGTTGCACAATTTCCTGAAAAACATGGCGACAGACCACCGCTTATAAACCATGGATCAACTCATGTCCTTCATCTGTAATGGCATATTGGATGCAATTGGGGCTCTAGAGATGTTGCATTAATCAAATGAGAAATAGCCCATTACTGCCTGTACGTTGTACTGTGCATAGGTATGGATTTGCGTATAAAATGGGTGCACAGCAAATTCTGATCTGGCCTGTTCCTTTCCCATCTTACCTGCTGTATTGATCGTGGCTCCCAGGCATATATGTCCAGCAGCTCAATTAAGGCTGGATTTGCCAGCTTAATGAGCATGACGTCACTGTCAGCGGTGGAAGAATCAAAACCAGGGTGTGTTATGTGTGGAGGACTGAAGGAAGGCAAGCAGGTAGAGAAAACTGAGAGCGGAGACACACAGTTAGATACTCACGGAGAAAAGCAGTGTGGCAGACTGCACCCACCACTGGCTGATCAGAGATCCCCGGACCAGTGCTCCCAGTCACTGCAGGCAAGGAACACTTGCCATGGTTGAGAGTGAGGGCGGCACTCGCGGCATCCAAAATCTTATTGCCATTACAGTTCATGTAGCACAGCACTGGAGTAACTAACCATACCACTGGCTAGCAAAACAAACCATGTTTGGAATACACCAAACGGCACAAGGACGTGAAGAAATGCGGTATGACTGGAGCAACACAGAAATCAGAGATCCCAGGAATTCTTTTAAAATCAACTTGTTTGCAGAATGTCATTTATTTATGAAAACATGCCTAATTTCATCCAGGGTTAGTGTGCGGCTCAGCAGGCTAAGTGTCCCTGTAATCAGAAAGGGTGGGGTGAGCCCAGCCGTGGTAGAAGAGTCAAATGGATCCCCCAGCTCCATGGGCTATCGTGGTAGGTGCTGCCCTCACCGACATGCATCATGGAGAGCAAGACGGAACAAACAAAGAGAATCTCCCCACAGGTCGATAAGGCAGCATCATTATTATCATTATTAATAAACATGGAAGGACTTCCCAGAAAACCAGAACTTCCATTTGCTGAAGAACATTAAAACATGGCAAAGACAAACTGCATATATACAGACACACATGTCCCACCCCTGGGCAATGTTTCATGTTGGGGGGCATCTATGGAGAGTCTCCATCTGTTATCAGGGCAGGTTAGCAGAGTGTGTCTGTAACTGGAAGGTCACAGGTTCACAGTGTGATGTCACCTCTGGCTCCCTGAGCTGGCCCCTAGGCCCCAGACGCTTCAGGGACACCGGCTCCTTTTCTCAATGGTACATGATTTTGAATATAAAGAAACGGACATGGCAGATTGGTAGCAAGAGAATGGCATGTGTACATAGAATAGGTGCCTCCTTAAAGACCTCCTTTCCCAAAACTTCCCAAGCTTAACAGTACTGTTAAAATCTTGGTTGCCCCTCTCCCCCCAAAAAAAATCTTAGCTTGAATCCATGCAAAGTATAAAAAAGACAAACCAGTTATAGGTAATTTTATTCATATATTTGTATTGTCAGAATCCCAAAAAGCAGCTTGGAAGTGTCATACAGTTCAGGGAAACTTGTCACAATGTATGTCAAATTTGCCAAATGTATGGTCAAATTTGAAATTCCAATGACATTAAGAATCGCCTTACCATCAGTGGGGCGTTCCCCCACTTTGTGCCCTGGGCTGCCTGGGACAGGTTCCAGACCCCCCCACGAGTGTGACCGAAAGAAATGATTGGAAGATTGTAGTATTTCAGCAAAATATTCATCATAGATTTTTTCCTTTTTGTAATTTATTTACTGAAGACTTATTCCGATTTTAAGCTTTTATTTTAAATTAAACAATTACATATTACTATGTGATACCTCCTGAGGTGATGAATGGGCACCTAAACTTTCATTTGCATTTCAATGGACCACTCAGTGCATTTTTTTGAAAGAAATATTTTATTTTCATGGAAAAAAGTATTTAAATGTGACACTTATGGACAGATAAACATTATGCTGAATCAGGATTTTGGGCCAATTCTTACACTTTCTCACTGAGCTTACCTTCCAACACCTAAAACAATGCTGCGTGACAGTGGTCATAGTACCTGGTAAGTTTTAGATATTCCATATCTGCAACAGTTCAAAATAGTACTAGACATGGAATCCAAAAGGGGAGGGGCTTCAGCTCATCAGAATAAAGAAAACAGTCCATATTTTCTTACATTATTCAGTCAAATTAGAGACTGTCTAAAAAGCAGCATAATGGTTCTTTCTTTTCAAAATTAGCAACTATAAAACCTACACGTACGACTCCACGGTGTAATTTGATTGGAAGATCAAAAAGCATCCCCCATAGATTATTCTATATAAAAAGAAAAAAACATTTTTAGAGAGATGCTTGAAAGTGAAAGCACTACGACTACAAACTAGCCTATGTATGTGGGGGAGAAACAATGCAGTAATATTACGTTTGGTTAGTAACTGATCTTGATAAAAAAAAAAAAAAAGCATTTAAAAATAAGTACAGATGGTTGGTACATTTTTAAAATGACACTGCATCATACAGTACAGGTGCAGTATAATATTTTGATATTTTGATTATGGCATCTAAACCAGAAGGTTATTCTTTAAAGCTGGGTTAAGGTTTTAAATACCATTATTAAACAGGAAAGCTGTAGTAATGTTGAAAGTCTGCTCAGCTCGCTGTTGGTTTAATTCATGTTAATAATAGCTTTATAACGACAATGAGCTTTCTGCCAATAACAGAACAATCTGACAAAAGAAAACCTATTTTAAATGTGAGTAAAATGCTACATTTTAGTGGTTTTATTCCTATACATTTTATAGTTAAAAGTAAATTGGTGATGCGACACAATGAAACTTTCATCAGTTAGTTGAACAATTGTTTACTGTTCCCCTGTTGTTGCCAAGCAATAGTTACTAACAAGACTGACAGACGCATCATCTTATTAATGCTACTCACAATTCTCCACTGGCATGTTTCATATAATGCTGGTGCAACTCTGACTCTTCCCTGAAAAGGGTGCCACATTCATAACACTGTAGGTCTCCCTCTTGCTCGTCAGCATTCCCATCACCTCCTGATTCTTCCTCACTATCGGCTGAAGTTTCACTGTCATACTCCTCATCCAGCACTTCTTGGTCTGGCAGTCTCACTTCTGCACCTGTGGCCTCCTCATCTTCTCCTTTAACCACAACTATCAGCTTCTTCATGACAGTCACCTTTCTTTTGCCAGCAAACTGCTTGGTTTGGAACCCAAGGGGAGTCTCACTGCCTTCTTTATATACCCCAACATGCTTTTTACGATGGGTAATTAGATTACCAAGCTGTGAGAAGGTTTTCCAGCACAGGCCACAACCGTACGGCTTTGCGCCAGTGTGAGTATTGTAGTGGTAACGGAGCTCTGCAGGAACGCGGAAGGTCTTTGAACAAATGTTACATTTGTGCCGCTTGAGGTCATGGCCAAGTTGATGTCTGTCTAGTCCCTTAGAGTCCTTAAACCCCTTGGCACATAACACACACCAAAATGGTTTCCGTTTGTGGATCTCTTGGTGTGACATCCAGGTGAGCTGAGAATTGAAGGTCTTATTACACTGATCACAACTGAAATTATTTGGGTCATCAAGAGTCCTGTGCACCCTCACGTGAGAAGCCAAACTTGATGCACGATGAAAGATTTTCCCACATTCAGAGCAGTTGAAAGTACTGGGCTTTCCGAGATTATCTTGATGCATCCTTTGGTGATTTCTGAAGGACTCCAAGTAAGAGTAGACCTTTCCACAGGTGCCACATGCATACACTTTGGGCGAGCTGCCAGAGAAGGGCTTCTTAGTCCTTGAGCGCACAGACACTGAAGAACGAAGCTTGAGAACTTTTGAGGATTTAGCTTCTGAGGAGCCAGGTAAACACACCTCCTCCTCTTGGCATTTCAGATTCGGGTCCTTTCCTTTCTCTGCTAGTTTAGTGTTTTTCTTTTCCTTGTTCAAAACTAACATCTGCTTTTTCGCTTCCTCACTATGTCCATGTTGGCGTAAATGGATGTTGAGGGCTTCCCAATTACTGAATGATTCCTCACAATCTGGACACCTCAGGCTTGGTAGCTCCACTAGAAGACAGTAACAGAGCGGGGAAAAAAAAACATTAAAACGTTTTAGGTCACGGGAAATGAGCAAACGTGTCCTTACCAACTCCGTCAGAACAAAAAACAGCCAGGGAGTTTAACTAGGGTAGGTCAGTAATGCTTGGATATTAATATTCAGAATACTTAGACATCTGCAAACAACCCAAAGTAGTACGTTCACTACAAGTCAAAGAAAAATATCTAACAATTTAAAGTTTTTTTTTAACCTTCACAAAATATATCTACCTGCCTTTAAACTCAGCTCAAATACCACATGTACATACTAATCATACACATGTGGAAATTAAAGTTTTCAAAATCTTCAAAAGACAATTTGTAAACATATATGCTGCATATATGTGCTGACTAATCACGTCAGTAGAGTATACTTTTAAATGAAGTGGTACAAGACTATACTGCGATTATGGCATTGCACAGCTATGCTTAGCGTTCATTTTGTAAATGTGACTGTAAATATACATAGTCAAGGACATGTTTTGAATGTCAGTTTCAGGTCAGGCACATTTTAATAAAATTATACACAAAGTTGAACATTTTACATTTAGATTTTGAATCAAACAATGGTAAGTGATATCGGTTAAATGACTTGCTGCAAAACGATAAATCAGAACAAATTCAAATTTCCAGACAATCATTAAACAATAAACTGCAATCATCCCAGACAACATCATTGATCCTTTAATCTTTATAATATGCGTTTCAGCACCCATTAAATAATTTTGTTGTTGAAAATGCAATTATCAACATTCAGAGAACTCTCTGACTATATAACATTTCCAGAGCATTCTGTACAAGTGCTACACGATTTCGAGGATTAAGGCTAAAAGTTAGCCGTATAGTAGATCACACTACATTAGTGAGCAGTATTTAACTATGAATATATAGTACAACAAGAAAACTAGTACATTTACATACATTTTTGATGTTAAATCCACCAGGTTGGGATTTCAGCTTTGAGTGGGCAAAGCGTTATGACCAGAAATTTTAAAAGAAATGTCACATTTAAATACATTTAAATCACTACATATACACATCTATACACAAAACATAAGAACAAGGTGTAAACTATTCTATAAACTTTGGTATAACATTTACTAAACATTTCAAGTTTCTCTGATTTACACAAAACACAGTACATGGGTAGTAGTCTCTGTGTGAGACTCAAAGAAACACGAAATACTTTCACAAGATGGCCCCATATTTAAGTTATTCTTGAGGGGAAAAATAAAGAGAGGAATCTAATCAAATATGCAAAGATTGTTAAAAGTTGCCTAACCAAATGACATTATATGGCATGGTTATTGCCTCATGTATGCTTAGCTGATTATCAATTTAAAGATAGTGTGAATAAAGCAAACATCAAAAAGTTAAAGCACCAATTTCATATTAAATATTGAATCGTTAAAACATTCTTCAATTTGCAGCTACATTTGAGGGCACTTGTAAACATTTAACTAAGCTCATGCACAAGAGATGAGCAATAGAGCCTGAGAAAAAAAGAAAATCCTTCCAACATAATAAGGTACCTATGTTTTATTGAAGTACTACAATAAAACTACACCAACTGCAAAATACTAGAAAAAGAAAAGACAATCAACCATGTTTCTGGGATTCATTAAATGCGTGTGGGGTTATCATCATCATAATAATCAGAGTAAATGCTCCACTGTCTATTGTTCTGACCCACTTCAGTTTATAAAAGTCGAAAGGTCAATACTGTTTTAACGCCACTTTCTGAGAATCCCCTACCCCCACATATCATCTAGTATTCTCCTCGAGCATGTTCAATGTAATGCTGATGGAGCTCCAGCTCCTTACTAAAAGTGATCCCACACTCAATGCAGGATAATTCGTTGCTTGCTCTATGGGGATCCTTAAGCACTGGTTCTTTTTCTTCAGCAGTTTGCATTCTGTCCTCACTCATACACTCCTGGTGATGATCAACAAGTTCCTGGATTTGACTAAAGGTCCGTGGACATAAAGAACAAGGGTAGAAATCATTGTGTGAAGTCTGGTGTTGTTTTAGGGTATCAGCTGTCGGGAAAACATCTCCACAATGCAAGCACTTGTGGTCTTCCAGTAAAAGAGAATCGACAGGGGATGCCAGAAGTTTTGATGGAAGCAGATTTTCACTCTGTTTCTGGTTGGAAAGGGAGAGGACTCTGGCGGCTTGAGCACAGGTGCTGAGTCGATACCGCAGTTCAGCTGGCAAGCGGAGGCGCACCTCATCATGCCAGGCCAAGTGCTGCTGCAGTTGGGTTTCTGTCCAGTAACCACGGCAACAGAGGGCACAACAATGTGGCCGGCTCTTAGCAACGTTGTTATGGGCCTCTAGTCGATCTACACTGGGAAAGGCTTTGCCACACTTATGACACTTAAAAAGGCATTTTCCATATGGCTGAGAAAAGCAGTGAGGCAATATTGGGTCAATCATCACAGACTTCTTTTGTTTCAGTTTCCTTTTAGCCACTAAACAGATCTTCCTGTGGTTATACAGTGCACCCTGAGAACTATACCGCTTTTCGCACCCAGTGCAAGGAAAGGGTTTCAGTGATGTTCTAAAGGAGCCCACTGACTTTCGGCTCCCGTGATGCATCTGCCATCTATGTGCCCGAAGGCCCCTTATCTTAAAGAAACGCTTGCCACACTCAAGGCATTCATAACGTTTTCTTGACACTAGAAACTTGGGTTTCTTAAGGGTAGGAGCAACAGATTTCTCTGGGATCTCTGTGCCATTGTGGAACTGCGACTCGTGCTTCTGCAGAGCCTCAGCTGAAAAGAAACACACATTGCACTGATTACATGTGAAATTTTTGGCATGGTTAGTCTGATAGTGAGAAGCTAACAGTGAAGAACGATTAAAGGTCAAGTCACATTTTGGGCAAGTCAATTCACTACTTGTTGATGGTTTATTATTAGGCCCCTGACCAAGATCAGTTGGAGCTTCTGTCTGAGTCTGGCCTTCAAATCCACAGTAATTCATTTGGTGGCGTCTAAGAACACAGAAGTATGAGAATCCTTTGCCACAATGGTTGCAGTGAAATGGTCCATCAGCTACACTGTTGTTCTTGTCTGAACACGGTACATCAGCTGTTGACAAAGTCACAGCGAAGTTCCTGTCGACATGCCATCGTCTGTGTGTCCCCAGGGCAGAATTGGTATTGAAGCTCCTTCCACATTCTGGACAAATGTAGAGATCTTTATCACTGACCTCTACACTTTGGGGTTCCTCAAGACCAGCAGAAGTTCCTAAATTATCTGAAGCAGCGTGTTGCTTGAGATGAATTCTCTTGTGAAAATTAAGAGCTCCAACAACTGAGAATCCTCTTCCACATTCACTGCATTTATATTTTCCAGAATTGACCTTGACTAGAGATACCTCTTTCTCCGAATTATCTGACTTGCTCAGCAAATCTTTCCCTTTTTGAGTCGAGTCAATAATGCTCACTTTTTCTTCGTGTTCCTGATTATGTTCCCTACTTTCATTGAACTCATTCTGGTTCTCAGAATGTTTCTGGTTCAAGTGAGCTTTTAGAAGTACTTCATCTGAAAAACGGTCAGAACAACTTGGACACTGAAACATCTTCAGCTTCGCAACAGATTTTGTCCAAGAAAAGGGATATCCAGTTTCATAGCCATGGCTTCTCATGTGGAACTGAAGTGCCATGGCTCTGGAGAACCGTTTACCACAATCAGGGCAGCTATACATATTCTTTTTCACCTGCTCCACTTGATGCTGAAAAGACTTGATTGGGGGTGGGTTTTTTTGAGAGTCATGCACTATCTGGTGCTTGAGGAAACAGGCAAGCATGTGGTAAGACTTACCACATATCTCACATTTATGTTTCTTCTGTGGAGTGGTACAGTGCATTTTCATGTGAGACTTCAGGTAACCCTTGTGACGAAACTTCTTTCCACAAACAGGGCAAACTGCGCATTTATCATCTGTACGTGGATGGTTACTAATAGAAGTTAGAGGCTCAGGCAAGTCATTTTTCTCCTTGACCTCAACACATTGACACTGCTTATGCTGAGAAAATGCCCCCAGCGACCAAAAGCCCTTTCCACATTGTTCACAGTGGTACACCTTAGGGCCAAGAAGAGTCTTCCTTGGATTGAAAACATCTTTCTTGAGGTCAGTGGAAGCACCCTCATTAGACCATTCACCGTGACATGTTTTGCGATGATTATACAGTCCACCATGACTCGAGTAGGCTTTGTCACAATGCGGACACTTATGGGTTCTTTTAGGCTTTGCATGGTGTTGCTGGTGGGACTGCAAAGCAGAAGCTCGAGAAAAACGCATTCCACATTCCTCACACTCAAAGGAGTTCTTCTGTAACCCAGCAAGTTGGAACAAAAGCGACTTATAAGGTTTCGGATCTCCATGTTGTTGCAGGTGATGGCGATGTGAGGCAAGCGAGTGGCTTTCCTTTCCACAATCATTGCATTTAAAAAGCTTTTTTAGGCAAGTCTGGCTTGGGATCTTGTGAGTCCAGCTTTTATGACCTGCAGCCCGTCCCATAGGACCCTTGTGCCACATTCTGTGACAGCGTATAGCATTGGCACTAGCAAATTTGCGACCACATTCAGGACACTCAAAATTCTTTATTTTACATGGATTATCTGCAATTTCTTCATTTTCTACAGTTTCGAATTCAAGCTCAACATCAACCTCTGTCTTTGATTTTACTGCACTTTCTGACTTCTTTATTTTGCCTTCAGGAGCACTGAAATCGTCATGGACTTCCTTGTTTGATTCACAATCAAATGCTGGTTCTGGTACTGTAACCAAAAGATGATTATTTTTTTCTCTCAAGTCACCAGATTCAGTTATTCCAATAATTTCAGTATTGGAAATAATGTTGTTACCCTCCATCTCATCCTTTTTAGCATCCTTACAAGTTAGGTCATCCACCTCTGATGACTGAGGAGCTCCCTGGGAATATGCCAACGTTCCTATTGCGAAGTTTTCTGGCTTTTCTTTATCACACAAGTATAGTTTTTGAGGTGGTGACAGGGATGTTGGGGTGGCAACTGGTTTCTGGTACACCTTGTCAATTACATCTCCAAAAACATCAGTATGACATAATTGATGAGACTGAAGTGCTGAGGCACGTGAGAAACGACGGCCACAATCTTGACATTCAAAGGCCTTTTTCTGTAGTTGGCAGACTTGATGTAGAAATGATTTAGCTGGAGTTTCTTCACTGTGCACAAGTCTCTGATGCTTCTCATAGAAGGTAAGTGAAGAGAAGACCTTCCCACATTCCTCACATGAAAGAGACTGGCCAATGCTGCTTATTTTAGCCCGCCGAACATGCCAACGTTGATGACACACTAAAGAAGCACTACTCAAGAAACACTTATCACAATCAGGGCAGTTAAATTCCTCTTTAGGCTTTTCTTCAGGACATTTAGAATTGCAGCAGGAACGTTGGTGGATGTTCAAGCCAGATAAAGAGCGGAATGTCTTTCCACATTCAGGACACTTACAAACAGGTCTTGATTTTTTGTCATCCCCAGCGTCATCTCCATTTTCTTCTCCACCTTCCAGTGCAACTGAAAGCTTCTCTGTTCCTGAGCTGCGAGATTTGATCAGTTTGACCTCATGACAACGACGGTGAGCATCAAGAGCTGAGGCCCGTGAGTAACACCGGCCACAGGTGGGACACTGGAAGGACTTTTTCTTCAGATGGGCCAGCTGGTGAAAAACAGACTTTGATGCCTGCTTATGTGAACGTTGATGGTTGAGGTAGAGGCCTACAGTGGAAAAGGTTTTACCACAGTCTTCGCACTCAAAAATGCGAGGCTTATTGACCGGTAGGCCAACTTCAGTCACTGGCTCCTGCTTCAGAGGTTGAGTCCGGTGCTTGAGTTGATGGGCGAAAAAACCTCTAGAATTTGAGAATTTACGACCACAGAGAGCACAGCAGAGTGTTCGGCGACCTCCATCCTCAGAAACAAGGAGGTCATGCCACTGTGAGTCTGAATCTAGGCAGACTATGGGACCATCATGGATGTGTTCATGTTGGTGCTCCTGGTAGGCCTCCCTCTGCTCAAAGGCTTCACCACAATCCACACAGCGGAAAAGCCAATCCCCTAAAAATAGAAAGGGGAAAATGGGAGGTCAGGGGGGCTCCTGTTCTCAAAAAGAAAGAAAAAAAAAAGCAGACAACAATTGCTTTATTGTCAAATCCAACATCCTTTAAAACATTCTCAACATTTACATTATTTAAACATTGGAAATATACATTTTATTTCATGCAGCACAGAAGTACAAAACACCAATGGCATTTGAACAGGCTTACACCATGTACACAGTACAGGCATTTCCAAAGGACAACATTTTCTTAACATGTATCAATGACATACAGAAATACAGCATTATACAAGTCTGGGAAAACAGACAGCCAAATCAGGTGTGTGCCTAAGCACACAAGTAGCAAAATGTATAACTTAAAATATTATACTACAGGCTATTCAACTCAGTTTGCTCATTTGAATGTTACATCTGCAAATGGTGGTAAAACTGGCTAGGGGATATTTCAAGGAAATCCCAAGAACTATGCCTCTGTACTAATGGAGCTTGTCCCTGCCCCAATATTGGTGCGTTCATTTTTCTCTCGGAACTCGGAAATTCTGAGTTTAGTGACATCACATCCGACAATCTCCCGTTCGAGGCACCCACATCTCATAACAAACATGGCTGCCTCCATGAACACATTGCTGTGTGTTGTTGCTTTACATCTTAGTAGATTTGGAGTTTTCCCAAATGGAGAAAGATTTTTCCGAGAGACAAACAAACAAGAAACATGAACTAGTCAACTCCCTTAAAAGCTTTATAAAATATTTTAGTACTTTCATAGCGATATTCTTTTTTCAAACAGCAAACTACAAACAAACCAAAGACACTAACAAGTCTGGTAAAATTCTGATATTGCATGCTGGGATACTGTTTACGGTTATGATGTGGTATTTTCTAAATCGAACACGTGCAGTTACATTTATAACTAATTAATACATTTAACAAAATACACATTTTTAAACATTTATAAAATAGAATTACTGTTGAGTGTGAAAGCCACAGTGCTGAAATTACGTCACAGGGGCAATTCGGACAACAAAATCTTGTCCGACATCAACGTCATAAAAGAGGAGTGTTTCCGACGTTTTTCGTGATGTTTTCATCAGAGTTGGAAAGAAATAATTGAACGCACCATATGCCCATGCCAACAGGGGGTAAAAAACCACTGATGATGGATGGAGGTGTAACCTGGCCATTCAGTAGATTCAGGTACTTTATTGCTGCATAATGTTGCCGAGTTGTAATAATAATCCAGTCATGGGCTTTTAAGTATTTGCTGATATAAATTCAAATGCCGATTTTTTTTTGGGACGGCCAGTGTATGACCTATTAACACGATTTGGCACAAATCGCAAAACTGTTTGAAGCACAAAAATAATCAATGTGCATCGATGTCTCTGTACTGGACATCCTGTTATTAAGAAAGCTCCATCTTACTTCCGTTAAAAGTTATTAAAGCCAGAAAACCGAATATTGAATATGAGGCTAACTGCAGTCATAGGACCCTAGTCATTTTCTCACTACACACGTGCTTCTGTTTAGTCCTGATGCAAATCTTTGTTGGTTAAACAATGGCTCACCTTCTATTAAGTGTTATAGGAACAGTATCTGGATCGCATTTGACCATTGCGCTGTTCACCAAATTACCATGCGAATACATTCAGAATACACGCTAATGTGGCTATTTAGAATGTGAATAGCGATCTTCGGGTGAGAGTGGTACTACATGCCCCAGATCCAAATAAAACAAAGTAAGGTAACTTGGTTTACTTTTTTGCTGATTTAACCTACCATAATTTTAAAAACTTTAATACTTTTGACAATAGGAGTTTTGAAAAGCTGACCAATTATGGAATTAGTCAGATTTTTTTTCCATGTTTCTATAAGATTTCAGCAAGTTATGAAGTGAAAGTTACTCGGCATGGAATCGTGATAATCGATTCTAAATCTTGAGAATCTGAATCGAATCGATTCTTGACATTTGAAGTAATACCCAGCAATAACATGTAACAAACCACATACAAGGCAAGTTATATTGTGAATTAAGATTTTTAGTTTAAACCACAAAGATACTGCAATGTGTGTGTTGAGGGAAGGTTCACTGTATTATTGCTGTTAATAGAATACACCAACAGCAGCCAACCATGCCACATATATTGTATACACCTAAGGTTACAAAGGGGTGAAAAAAATCCATTAATTTCCCAGAAACTTTGTCGGGGGAAGTTAGTGAATTTTGGAAATATTCAGGTGAACATCAAACGGGCATATGTAAAATTTTGTGAATAAATACTGCGAAAATATCAAGTAAATGACTTCCGAATGAATGGAATGCTTCGTTTTATTATTTATAGGCTATAACAGGTGTTTTGTCTACAATGAATGAGCCGAGTTGGACCATTTCAGCAAGATATGGCAAAGAAAGCAAATTGTATGAATTATACAGCACAGATTATGACTTAACAGTACATTTTGATGCAGATGCTTATTTTGGTGTTTTTAATGCGTAGTTACTCACAATCACATGGTTACAGTCATATGTCAAATCCAGCCTGGCGTGCTGTGATTTTGTATGTGCATGATTACTGTGCATCAAAGGGTTTGTTTTTTTATCAAAGTTATTGTTTTTAAACTTAACACACTGTGCGACAATTGGGTCGAATGGTGTTAGCTAACTTACATTTAGCATATTTGATTTACCAGCTAGCCAGCTACCATATAAACACATTTTTATTTAGTATTTGCTAGTTAAACTTTAAGACCACAGATCAAATATTTAACCCAGCAATATCATCAAAACTCAACTAGATGTAGTGTTGGGCACAAATGCAGAAGTGTGGCATCAAGAGTCATGCTATAATGAAAATTTCCAGAATTTGAAGAATTATTCTAAAAGCATCAAAACTATACAATAATGCACGAAGTTGCGCATTGACCAAGAAAAGTTTTTTTTTAAAGTTATCTGTTGAGGTGGGGGGGCAGCTGTGTGGGTTGGGACTGAGAAGGCGCCCGTCCAAATCCCTGGGTCGACGGAGTGATCCCACCATTGTGCCCTTGAGCAAGGCCCTTAACTCTAATTTCTCCAGGGATTGGCTGACCCTCCTGTCTCCTCTATGTCAGCTTCATGAACCTCTTGGGATGCTTTTCCAGCCATTTTGAAGGAGCTCCCACATACGCTGAGCACTCCGTGGCTGATTTCTCGTCAAATTCCTCCAAAACCATCTAGGTGAAGTGGCCAGGTCATGTGACGCGACACTATTGCTCTCCACTGTAGGCAGCCTAGAGTGTCCAAACATTTGGTTGGCACTGTATAAGGGCTAAGAAATTATTTTGATAATCAAATAATCATGTAACCAAGTATTCAAGTAGTTTAGATGGGCCAAAACACAGGGTTCAAAGAAAAAAGCAAATGATAAAAAAAAATACATTGAGGTCATAGCAATAATACATTTTCACCAGTAACAGACCATATTTGATCCATGATCTGAAATGATTTTCCCATGGTTAAGCACCCAGATGAACCATAGATTAATTGCAGCGTAACCATAACAGTGTGAAATACAGATATATTGCCACTGTTAAGGTCATTATTCTCTAAACCTCTCTGCTATGGAATGCCATGGAGGACATAAATTTAGGGCATTTCTCCCAACAGGGGGGAGGATTTAAGATTTTCACTAGTAATGCATTAAATAAAAGAAAGAAAAAAAAAGTGTAGATTCAATAACGGTCATGGTATTTCTAGGGGCATCTGCTTTCAACTCAATTACACTGTATACGCCATCTACATAATCAGTGCATATCAATGCAGATCACCGGTATCACGTTGCATTTCCACCAATCAAATAGTGGTGATGTAATCAGCTTGGTATGGTTATATTTTCTGTTCTGCTAGTAAGCAAGGCCATGTCAGCATGGTTACGACTAGGGGTGCTCCGATCAGGATTTTTGAGGCCGATCACCGATCACTAGAAGCTATATCGGCCGATACCGATACCGATCACCGATTACAGGGCCCACTTGAAGCCTTATCATGTA
>JABFDZ020000138.1:2900690-2913966 GCA_019775955.2 Pollimyrus isidori | reverse complement strand
TTGCTTAAATCACCTTTCTTTCCCATTCTGACATTCAGTATGGAGTTCAGGAGATTGTCTTGACCAGGACCACACCCATGGGCGTCGCTAGGCCATTTTTAGGGGTTTTTTAGCCCCCCTAAAAATTGTCCGTAAACTTTACACAGATCGGTGAATGCCCACGTCCCCTTTAAATTTCATATGAAAACGGTGGCAGACTTCGGCTCCGCCCCCTCTTTCAGCGCGGTTGTTAACTGAAGCGTCACAGACTGCGGCATCACAGAGTGAGGATTAAGCCAAGGTGTGTGTTTTTCGATAAATTGTTATATCTGCAGCACTGAGTCCTTTTTCGTAAATACAGCTTAGAAAAATGTCAAAATTTTCGCTGTGTTACTTCATCACAAATATGCGTTAAACATCTAAATGAAAATCCTAGAAACGCCCCTGATCACACCCCTAAATGCATTGAGGCGACTGCCATGTGACTGCTTGAATAGATAATTGCATTAATGAGAAATTGAACATGTGTTCTTAATAATCCTTTAGGTGAGTGTATGTCCACAACTGAAACCATTCATATACCACCATATCAAAGAGCTTTGTGTGCCAAAAATTCAGCATGTACTGTATGAGATTCTGAAACAGTTTAGTTTATCAGACGGCTTCTGTCCCAGGTAGTCATTTAATAATCTGTGTGTCAGATTAAGACCCAGCTCCTATTCAGCAATAAAAAGTTAAACACTGGATATGACTGATATCATTGCAGTTTTTTAATACCTGTAAATTACGTTTTAGGTTTAAAAAATGCCTTGAACAAATTATTGGCAAGTGCAGCCTATGTGGCAACCCAGCTTATGTATCATTCAGTAGAGTTTAGGTCTTCTCTGTATATGCTGTCAAATCTCTCCCTGTGCATGTTGCATATAGTGGATGTGCAAGTCTAATTCCCGCGGTAAAGTACGTCCACAGATCATGCACTGGAGAAGGCGGTTTGGGGAAAATGGCAAAGAGTTGGGAGGATGGATTCCACGTGGATCATGGAGTTCAGAGAGCTGCACTGCAGCTGAAGTCCGGGGACCTGCATGCTTCTGAGAGAGTGCAGTCTTTTGGGTGAGGTAGCTATTTTGAGGGTGCATGCACGAGCTGAGTGCATCCGAATAACAAGACTGGAGGGGGAAGGCAATCTGAGGGGGGGCAGAGGGAAAGGAGGCGGCTGCCTTAGGAGTAACATGGTAGTCTTTTGCTACTAGATGCTGTTGCTGCCCTTTGTTTGCAGATTTTTCCAGTAGACTTTGGGCACCCGATACAACTGGTGATGTTTGGAGCCCCCAGGTTGCAATGTCATCCCCACAGTGAGGCTGACAATCCTGATAACATGCTGCAGTTTTGCTCCCTGATGCTGACATTGGTGTACCGATCCAACTGAAAGGCTGTTGCTGCTTTTGGCTAACCTCCGAACTCTCTGACAAGCTAAGAGTTCGGAGTTGAGCAGGCTTTGCCTGTAAACTCCATGTAGATGAGTCTTTAACCTTATGGGGGTCCTCATGCTGAGCTGCAGGTTGGCTCACAGCTGCGGGAGTGGAAGTAACTGACCAGCCCACGAGTTGCTGCTGGCTTTGCCCAGGTTTTTCTGATGAATTCTCTGGTACTGTTGGAGGAGTGCTGAATTCCCACACAGTAGTTCCTTCACTGCATCGAGGATGGGCTTCCTCATATTGGACTGTGGTTTGGCCTGGTGTAGATGATGCTTGACTAGTCCAACTCAAAGCCTGTTGCTGCTGATGCAACCCTTTCTGTTGCTTTAGTTCCTCCCCAGGTTGGTCCAGGGGAACTGGCTTCTGTGATGGAACTGGAGGTACCTGGGTTCCCCATACTGAAGCTCCATCTGGCTGATGGGAATGGGTCTCATTGTACTGAACTGCAACTTCATTGCCTTGGCTTGATGGAGGTGAACTGATCCAGTCTGACGGTCGCTGTTGGGTGACAACTGGCCTCCCTCCCACTTCTGACTGCCATTGCGGCTGCTGCTGCCACTGGGACTCAAAAAATGTAGGTGAAGTGTGATGGGGTGCTTTTTCTAGCCATTCCTGTCCTACAGGTAGCTGACCTGGAAATATTGCTGGGTGATCAGGCATTTCAGTACCCTCCCCTCCTGCCCACTGGGGCCAGCCTGAAGTCCACCTGGTCCCTCTTCTGCCCCTAGTCCCTCTTCCTCTCCCTCTCCCTCTCTGGGGTGCCAAGGACATAGAAAGCGGCTGGTTGAGCCCTTGACGTTTGCGAGCATGGATCTTTTGGTGCACCAGCAAGCTGCTTAACCAGGGGAAAGACTTGTGGCATTCTGTACAACGATGGGGCCTCTCTCCAGTGTGGGTGTTCAAGTGGTCCCGTAGCAAATACGCCAACCCAAAGCTCTTGTCACAGAGCTGGCACTTGTGAGGCTTCTCACCAGTGTGGGAGAGCATGTGCCGCTGCAGCTCCGCCTCTTCGCTGTAGCCCTTGCGGCACTGAGTGCAGCGGTACGGCTTCTGCTGATGCAGCCTTTGGTGAGTTTTCATGTTTTGGAGGAAGGCGAAGTCCTTGCCACAATCAGGGCATTTAAAAGGCTTCTGCCCAGTGTGGATGATTAGATGCTGCTGCAGGTAGCTGCTGAACTTAAAACCCTTGCCACACACCCTGCACTTGAAAGGTTTGTCCTTGGAGTGGATGCGCATGTGGAGTTCCAGCACCGACCTGTGGTGGAAGGTCTTGCCACATTCAGTGCACTTCAGCATCTTTCGATTCGACAGATCCGGCCAGCCCAGCAGTGACATTTCCTCCCCAGTGTTTGTGCTCACCCTCTCCAACACAGCCAATCCCTGTTTTGATGCTGTCTCATGACCCAACAAGTGTATCTGTAGGCTTGCCAGACTAGGAAAGGTGAGGGGACATTGATGGCAGCTGTGGGCAAGGTCTTGGCGCTCGTTGTTGTTGCTCCACGCACCATGTTCTTCCCTTGTCTCATGGGTCAATAAATGTGTTTTCAGGCTGGCTGATTCTGAAAAACTAAAAGGACAGAGGGGACAGGCGAGGGAAAGTTGCGAGGCACCACTGCTGTTTGTACTGTTGATACTTGTTCTGAGTCCCACTCTGGACCTCTGCTCTCTGTCGTGACTCATCATGTGTGTTTGCAGGCCAGCCAAATCAGGGAAGGTGAGTGGACAGCGAGGACAATCGTGCGTGTGCTTCCAGTGCTGCCTCCAGTGTGCCCTCCAGTTCTGAGTGAAGGCAAAGGCCTTTCCACACATGGGACAGCGAAATGGTTTCTTTCCAGTGTGCAGGAACTGGTGCTGGTGGAAGAGGCTGACACATTTGAAACGCTTGCCGCAGATGCGACACTGTCGGGGCCGGTCCACTTTGTGCCTGCGCCGGTGGTCCTCCATGACGGAGTGGTGCCGGAATACCATGCCGCACTCAGGGCACTCGAAGGGCTTCAGGGCAGCATGCGAGCGCTGGTGGATGCGGAGCATGTAGCCACATGAGAAGCCCTTTTTGCACTCAAGGCAACGGAAGGGATTTTCCAGAGAGTGAGTCTGCATGTGGGCATTGATGGACACCCTATACTGGAAATCCCGGCGGCAGAGTGGGCAGCGGTATGGCTTCTCGGGGGCCTGCTGGCATCGATGGCACCTCAGCTTCCCCAGCGTGAGGAATGTTTCAGCGCAGTGCTCACACTGAAAACACCTCCGTTGCCTGGCGTGGGGTCTCCTCTCCAGCCCTACCCCTGCACCCCTTTCCTTATGCTCACTGCGGTGTTTGATTAGACTGCTACGGTGTCGGAAGGTGATGCCGCATTCTTTGCAGGTCAAGGAAGCCAGTTCGTCCTGGTGTGTGTGAAAGTGCCGATGAAGGTTGTAAGTCTCCCGACGAGTAAAGCGCTTTCCACACTCACGGCACACCAGTCTACTCTTGTGCTGCTTTGCATCTCTCTTCCCATCGATTTTGCGGCCTTCCTTCACATGAAGCTGCTTGCTTTCGCTCTCTTTTAACCTTCGCCCTTCTTGTGCCAATGTCTGGTCCATTACAGACACTGGCTCTTCCGCTCCTCTGTCAGTCAGATCAATCGCAGACACTGATAAGGGACAATAAATAAGGGCAATGTCAACAGTGCATCTGAAAGGCTGTTGCATCACTCAACACACAGCTGGTGTTTTTTGAGCCATGTCAAAATTTAAACCTACCTTCTAATATTAAGAAAAGTATCAGGTACTTTAAAACTAAGTAAACAAGAATGCAAAATGAATTGTTTCAGGCACAAACGTAAATGATATAAAATCATTAGCAATATTATTGCACAAAGTTTAGAGCAAATGGCTAAAACTTAATTTAAAATATATGACTGGTAGATTTTTTGAGACTTTAACCAAAATACCCTCCTGAACACAGTCCATCACAGTCCAACGATGCCAGAAATGTTTAGTAATCAATCATAAAGTCCATCCACCCAATTTTTCAATCATTTATCCAGTACAAGGTTGTGAATGATGGTTCTGTAACCTACAGCAGGCAGCATAAGGCACAAAGACAATGGTTAAATCAGAATTGGGGGGGGGGGGGGGTATTTTAAAGATACCATATGTTAGCTTATCAACCTACTGTGTTACCATTTAAGAATAATACAAAATAAACTAAGTGATGTGATCAAAGAGTTATTTTAACTTAATATGACTACTGAACATTTCATGTGGTTCAATAGTACTTTATTTTTTCAAAAAACACAAGCCCACCTACTGAACATAAAATTTGAAAGTGCATTAAAATGGCTTATAATACCGCAATAAGTAATACTCCTGTTTATTCATTTGTAATGTCCCCATAAAAATGCTAGTATGTTTTGGCTACTGATCACCAAATTCTAATTCTAATTTCCGTACGTTAAGGAAAATAAGTCCAAATACAAAAACACGGGCCCGAAATCAAGGCGTCATTAAAGCTGATGAAAAAACATCATTTTTACTGCAAAATGTTTTATTAAACCATTCAGTTTGAATGTTTTACCAAGTTTAAAAGGTTAATGTTTCAGGAGGTGGAGCTGTGCTGCAGCAAGGTACGAATAGGATACAACCAGGCGGAGCTGGGCTCTATCTATATTTGAACCCTGTGTACAGGGGTACACCACTAGAAGGGACTATGGCAGGAAACTGGAGGAAACTCATCTGACGTTAATATTGTGCAAATTCCTGACACACATCTTGGTGCGGGATGTGAACCCACTATGCTGAAGTGTTGCAGAAACAGGGTTACCCCCCCTAAAACTTTCATCAAACTTAACTTATGAAGAATAGAATAGAAGCTTTATTGTCATTGTATTCTAAATACACAATGGAGTGCTGCTCCTTATAAGTGTAATAAAAAGAGAAAAAGAAATAAAGAACTTAAAAATTACAGAAAGTGAGATCTGTATGTAGATTAATTTGTAAAAAGAGCCAGCTATTGGAGACAGTTAGTAAATATAAATACTATGGATGAATAAGATAAATAAAAACGATTATCATTATTGCACTGGTGTTTGTAAGCATTAAAGACTAATATTGCGCAGATTTATTGTTAATTAGTGATCTTATGGCCCTTGAGTCAGAAGGTGTGTGTTTTAATGGACCTGTAGCGCCTACCAGAGGGTAGCAGAACAACAACAAGCGTCAAGACCTTGCCCACAGCTACCCCCATGATGACTACTGTCTACTTTGTAGAATCTGGATGATATTCATTAATACTCAAAATTTCTTACCAAGTAGCTACTAAGACAACCGAAACTGCCACTTTTACGCGCCAGGTATTAATCAGTGCAATTAGTTCCATCAGATGTCGTCTGACATGCACCGTGTGATCTTTATTTAGATTATTCTTCCCACTCACCATCGTTCCCCTTTGCTACCCTGTAGACTTTAAACTCGTCGCCCGCCTCCGACCCGTCAAAATCTCCGGGACTGTCGCAATCAAACATGGGGTGCGCATGGGCCTCAGCTTCGGACCCGGTTAAATCTATCACCATGGTGGATCGCGCCGGCGTTTCGCTTCCCCGGTGTTCGGTACTGTTATCGGTTTGATTGTTACTCCAGCCGTGCATCCCAGCGCCGGAGCACAGGAGTCCATCGCCGCCTTCTCCATCGAGCCGCTGGAAAGCATCGGGAAGACATGGCGAGCACGGCCGGCAGTCGCCGTCCCCATCCATCGAACGTCCCGTCTCCTCATCGGGTGCAGCGGAAGACTGCTTCTGCTGTGTCCGGGACTCCGGTGAATGCCGAGCGGCCATGTTTAGGTCGCACCCCCCCCTGCTCGCATAAGCCAAGCCGCTCACCAGGCAGTCTGTGCGCCGACGTCGGACGTGACGTTTATTTCTCATTTGTGTCGCCACCGGAACACAACCGGGACACATGGAAGGATTAAATTATTCCCCTTATCAAAAAATAAAATGAAAGTACAACATCACACCTTGTTTACATTTATAATTGTATTAATCCTCTGAATCAAAATTAAATTAAAATGGCATGAAGGGACGGCAGTAAAATAAAAGTAAAGTAAAATAAAAACTCTATACCTACTTTTGGCCCACCCCATATGCAAACAACTATAACTTGCAAAGACGAAACCCAAAAATGATAAATGGAGACAGTGATAAAATAATGAATGAAATAGTTTTCCAGCAAATGCTGTAAAGACACGGCACGGAAGTTACGCAATAAATTGTACTGTTTTCTATACCTTCAGATGATTTGTTTTAAAGTATTACTTAATGCATTTAGCAACTCTAAATCTCATAGTTTACAAAGTTTGTAGTTTATTGAAAATCAGTTTGGCTACATTTTAACAGCATACAAACATAATCCCAACAAAAGTAATGCGATGTCAGGGCTGTGTTTATTTACACTTACATAATCATATACATCTTAAGAAATCAAATGCTCTTTTTTATTTACAAGACAATACAAATTGTGCAAAATAGTACATTAGTGTGAAATTTATTTGGAGGTCCTTTGCATTTTATTCTCCCCAGCTGGAGACTGCATGCAGGACAGCAGTGCATACAACACAATTAATATGCATGAATCAGAAGAAAACAGACAATGAAATATAATTTGCCAAAGTGAATAAGTGCATCAAAATGGGGCAAAATACTTTAAATATGTCAATATTTTAAATCAATATAATTCTGATTGTCTATTCACAATAAAACATCTGTTAACTAAATTAGACCTTTCTCAACACTGACATTCGATTTCAATCAAAATGTTTTCTACAGAACAAGAGGCATTGCTGTACTGAGACGATGACTTTGGTAACACTGGGGTAACATTGTGATGGTTCTGTTATATTTAAATACTAAACAAAAATAAATTATAGCATTTTTTAAAATTTACTGCCGCTAACGTCGTCGTCGCCTTCTCTGCTCACTGGACCGCCCCCGCCGCGGCTGTTGTACTATCCCAGATATTTCTAGTGATGGACTGGCTTGGATGTTACCATCTAAGTTTTCAGCTTGGGGTGGTACAGGTGCCATTACTGGTGATACTGTAGGGGGAGGGTGAATGTTAGTTGCTTGTTGCTGCTGTTGCATCTCAAGAATACCCAAAAGCCTTTGTAGAAGCACATTATTTTGCTGAAGGCTGACACAGAGGCTTTCTTGTGAGGCCACCAGTGTTCGCACATCATGTCTAAAACCTTCCCCAAATTCCCGCAGACTCTGTTCCACCCTGTTCCCAAGCTGAACCGCCGCTTCACCCAACCCCCTGAGTTCATCCTCTAGCCAGGAGGTGCGTGTTGGAGCCTCCAGGGGCTCGTGCTGTGTCCCAACGGACGGCTGGGGGCTGGGCTGTGGGGTCCCATTAAGAAACGGAGCACTATATAGTGGAGAGGGAGGCAACCAGCGTTCAGATGTCGCAGGCAGCCCCAGTCCTAGACTCAATCCCAATCCGAGTTTGTCCTCTATGCTGCTCTCGCCTCCATCACCTTCTCCCTCTCCTTCATCCACGCCTCTCCCTCCTGCCTCATCCTCGTTCTCAAAGCCATCTCTTTCGGATCCATTCCCTGTTCCTCCCATTACAAATAGAAGACATAAGAAGAGGTATTTTAGGTTACAAAGGTAACCTCATATAACCCCAGTTCAGCAAATCAGGTAACTACAAAGTTACCAAATAAAAATCAACATGTATGTAAAATAAATAGAGAAGTAAAAGGAAAAAAAAACTTTTTGTCTATCAGCAAGTTTTATTGAAAATACAAATTCAATAGATTCAGTAAGTTGGAGACACAATATCTACACATTACACATTAAACAATAAATAGCTTGAAATTACCTGCATCAGCATCTGTGAAGCAGGGATAAGTGGATTTTGCCCTGTTTGCTATTCTCTGCCGAGCCTGATGAAGCTTGGGGCTTGTCTGTCTGGATCTGTTCAGGCTAGACAATCCTCTACCAGGTGGCAAGCAATAACTGCGATGACGGGCATCAGCCAGCCTGCCCCCGTTGCGTCTTTTGAGATCATCCCAGCGCTTCTTGACCTCGCGAAGTGTGCGGGGAACACGGGAGACGGCGTTGACCCGATCGAGGATGCTGCCCCAGATCTGTTCCCTTTCCCTGCGTCGGAGTCGTCCTGCCGGCCCAAAGAGCTCCCCCTCACACCGGGTCACTTCCGATACTAGCACCTCTAGCTCTGCCCCACTGAAGCGGCTTTTCCGCTTCCCCCCACCTCCAGCTGCAATTGCAGCAGAGACACTGCTATCTACAGAAGAAAAATGAATGAAATACCTAGTCAGAATCTACCAGAAGAGAGCAGCTCTTTAAAACTGATATCCTTAAAGGCTTGTAATCTCATTGAAAATGATTTGCTTACTTTGTTCAAGAGATATGATATCATCATCTGTCGGCATCACTGGAACCACGATATTGGGGTGCACAACCACCACATTGAAAGGGAGCCCACCAGGCAGGGCTCCTTCATGGTCACAGCTGCCCTCGGAATCATCATCCTCCCTCGTGAGGCCATCCTCTGAGACCCCAGCTTCGATGGGTCCTTCAGGAGACTCTACTTTGATGTGCATTGGGGGTGAATGCTCATACAGCAGCCCCCCTTCCTCATAGTACTCTGTCATGGATCAGGCCTGAATCGTAGGCACAACGACCGGTCCAGATGGACAGACGCACAGTCACAGTCACACGCCAGCTGACCAACCACTTTCTGAACACATTGTTGAACATTTACTGTCTGACTCACCTGGCCAGCAAACTGCAAAGGCACACAATCACACGAGTGGTACATTCACTTATTAGTTATCAGGCTGACATCTAACATGCAAAAGGCACTATAATCAACATATGTATAACATAAAATAATTTACTTGCCTATATTATTAGTCATGCGCTTAGACACATATACTAGTTAATATAAACCTGTAGCTGTTAATATATAAATACGTATATATATATATAAATGACAGCTATACAGGAAAATCCAGTCATTCATAAACAAGGACAGAATGCAATGATTCACACTGATATGCAAAATAATATATATAAGCAAGCACAAGCACAGTTCTATCAGACTGATTTGTAAAAATAAAAAATTAGCACAGACATAATCACTGACGCCAAAAACCCCGCTGAAAATATCGACAGGGAGGCACACCTACAGAAAAAAAGGAATAATAACAGAATAATTACTACAAAGTCATCAAAGTTGCATTTTAGCATTTTATCGTGAAAATTACGATAGTATGGGTGCATTATACTGCGACTGTAAAACTGTCATAAAAATACATGCTGTCGCATTAATGCGCATTTTTCTGCACCACATCCGCAACGGTTGCGCATTCCGCATAAATTAGGCTAGCTAGCTAGCTAGCAAGTAACCCAGCTCGTCTTGAAAAAAATGCACATTGGGAGCGCAAGGGGTAAACATATTTAATCACTGAGAATGACTGCTCACCTTATAGTTTGGCAACAAAAACGGTTCAATTTATGCTTTAATTCAACATCCCTTTACTACGCACGAAACCTCCTCCTCTTCCCAGCGTCTTAAATGTACACACATTTTAGCCCGTCGCAGCATATAGACGTCATCCACAATAATTCTGTAATGCGTTTACTGTATTACTGTATGGTCCACGTGCTTCAAAACTGTCTTATAACTGTGTTATATTTACGAAATGTACTAAATCTACCTAAAGCTCCACGTGCTTAACCGCAGGGTATTTGTTTCAGTTTATTAAAAAAATGATTTACGATACGTATTGTTTATATTGGGTTTTGAGGGGTATAAAAATTGTAATAATAGTTAGTTTTTTTCTCCTTTGATAGGAAACCACAAAATATAACAAATCAATGAAAACGAAATTATGAAGTAAAAACGTGCTCTTTATTAATTATAAGTAGATCACTAAATGTTAATAGTGTACATGTTAAACATTAATGAGCTTTTCTTTGATAGTACCTTATGCTACCATACTATTTTTATTCTTGAAATAATAACAAAACAATTATTGATGACAAGAATATTTCTCGATTATGAAGAACCGGTACTTTTATGTGCCCACTTTCACTGACAGGATGGCAAATGATACCAAAATTTAGTACAAAATACATAAAAAATGAGTTTTTCATGCCATTTTGCTGTGCACTGACCCTATTCACTGCTCTATCAAGATTTTATGCCAAATCGCTATAATTCCTTGTTTAAGATGTATTGCAAGATGCCGTTTTTCCACAAAATGCAATAAGCGCCGTACCTGTTTCTTTGTTCAAAACGCGATATACTTTCGACCAATCAGAATTCGGTGAGCGTGCGACTTAAACGAATTTAGCGGCGCTCTGAGGCGATGGTTTTGTTGCGGTCTTGTTTAGCGTCTTCTTCAAAATGAATGCTTTAAAACCTTTTGATAGCATCGATGAGCCAGTAAGACCTAAAGCTGGAGTAAGAAAACGCCGACTGGACAAAGAAAACCACAAAAAACAACAAAAAAAGAAGGCGGTGCTTTAATACCTACTGTCTAATGTCAACACAAGGCTGCTGCCACCGGTTTCTGTCAAACGGAGAAGCTGTTACCGGATTTTTTATTTTATGTGGTGGACGATATATGTTACTATTTTTATGTATTTATGTATTTTTAGAATCAGTTATGTATTATTTAATGCATTTGCACTTGATTTGATTTATATTAATTTATTGTATGATGAGTCCTTGCATGTTCACACATAACACACATAAATAATCAAACTTTTTGGAAATACATGGATGGATTTATAGCGTTTTTAAAAAATAAAATAAACTTTGAACTTATAATCAACAATACTGTTGTTTGATTTAACAATCATTGTTCAACATGTTCAGACTGAGCCAACAAACCACTTTAACAGGATAAATTAAATATTAACACAATGTGTGGGTAAAAACGTAATTTTCCTGAAAACTATAAAAAATGGATTTATGCCATTTTGTAAAAGAGCTCTTCATATATGCTGTTAATTTTCCTCACTTTCCAAAATAACACAAAAATTTTCCTAACATTTCGTGATTCTATGAAATTATTATTTTAAAATGACTTGTCAAGGAGAGTGTAATGGAGTATATCATGGTGCAATGGAGCATAATAGGGTGGAATGGAGTATAACAGGGTGTAATAGAGTATATCATGGTGGAGTGGAGCATAACAGGGTGGAATTGAATATATCAAGGTGGAATGGAGCAACAATATTAACAGGTTCTAACAGTAGATGAGTTCCCTTATTGCCCTGCATGCTTTGCCACCTATGGCGTGTGACCTGCACTCAGAGGCGGAGTACTGACAGATATTAAAAAACACTTTAAAACTAAATACTCTTTTAGTTACATGTATAAACATGCTCTTAGACACAAATAGGTGACTACAATCTCCAATTAATTACCAATGTAGATTATGATTTGCATAAATGGACTAATAATGTTTTGACTATAGTAAAACATAGCTGTTGCGGAGGCGAACCCGGAAGCAGGCGACAAAAGCGTAAGCTAAAAGGGTTTATTGCAGTGATCACACGCATCGAACAACGTCAATGACCGGACTGGGGAAACGAACGGAAACGGAGACTAAATATGATGAACTAATGAATGTCCTTAATAACAATCAAGGACAGCTGTTAAACACGGGGAATCCACCCCGGGTTAACGAGGGGGCGTGGCACACGGGGAGAGCGGACGATCAGGGCGTTACAGTAGCCAGATGTCAGTACATTTTAAAAGGGAAATAATCCGCAAATTTAAAAGGAAAACCATACTTTTGTTTTTTTCTACAATCTACATTGTTTCTTGTTCAGATTAACCGTCTCTAGGGAGTAGGAGCAACAAAGACATAGGTGAGGGTCATAATCAGTAAAACACCATAAGGACTCAAAAACTAGAAATGGGACGGCTAGCGACATCTGCTGGCCAAGCAGGGAAACAACAGACAGGACAGTGAAGGGAGTGATTCTGACATAAATGATCTGCCTGAGCTTCATTTTTAAATTCGAATGAAGTTTTTCTGGAACTCAGCGTTTATATGAATCTCACTTTTGTGTATTTGAACAGTTTCCTGTAAACATGCCTGGTTTTGCTCATGCCACCCCCCTCCACCCATGTAACAAGTTACTGTTTCACTGCAACAACTCAGGACATGTGAAATAAATATTGAATACCTCACACTCACGGTCTGCTAACAAATGTTACTAGTAGATACAAGTTTAAACGTCAGTCTTTGTTGCCAACAGCTGCTTATATCACTGATCTGTCTGCATCAAATGTACATTTCCAGTCCCAGGTGTCGATTCCCATACATGTTAATTTTCAACTTGCAGTCCTTGAGGGAAAAACAAAATAATAAAAACTTACCACGCATAACATTTCAGTTGGGCATAACACGTTAGACTATTTCCTTAAAAAATAAAAGGAGTCTGCAATTAAGTCCTTTAAAATAAAGCTTGAACTTCAGATTTCTTTATTTCATCAATTCACATAACTGAATCCAATTCAACAAAATGTTTTAGGCAAGTCTAAATGACAGTAAAAATTATCATTAGTGTTTTAAAAACTAAAAGTACTTTTAAGTCTGAGCTCCTCCACAATAATTCAATATATTCTTGAAAAGATGGACAGTTCTGTCAATATACACTCACCTAAAGGATTATTAGGAACACCTTTTCAATTTATCATTAATGCAATTATCTAATGAACCATTCACATGGCAGTTGCTTCAATGCATTTAGGGGTGTGGTCCTGGTCAAGACAATCTCCTGAATTCCAAACTGAATGTC
>JABFDZ020000138.1:2871470-2893228 GCA_019775955.2 Pollimyrus isidori | reverse complement strand
AAAATGATCTTGCGGGCCGGATATGATTACACGGCGGGCCGGATGTGGCCCGCGGGCCGTGAGTTTGACACATGTGGATTAGGGGGTACTGCCTTCATAACACTTCTATGACCACAGTGGCGTCTGGCCCATAGGGGGCGCTCGGGCGCCGGCCTCCCAGATGTGGGCTCTCTCTCTCTCTCATACATATATATATAATTCTAGTAAATGTCAGTTTTACTTAGGCCCAGTAAAAAAAATGTGATAGTTGAGGGGCAGCTTCCACCAAATTTGGTGAGACCGTTATTGAATTACCCTTTTGCGAGAAGGACGACGATGGTAATTCAACTTATAAAGACGTCAGTTTGCATTAGTAGATGAAACACTTAAACGAGTAAATGAAGGTTGTAAAATAACATTTTCAACAGGCTACTTACAGTTAGAAATGCACGACGAACAGAACGAACAGGTTACTCAATTAGAATGAATGACGCAACCGACTGGCTAACCCGCCTTCAGCGCCAAGGTGGTTAAAATGGTACGGTCCACATTAGGGGTGTCTGAAATCGTTTTACATAAAAATTACCTACAAGGTGAGGTTCTCTCTTTTTTTTTACAACAAACAAAAAATTATAGTACCCCCCCCCCCCCAAGCTGCTATTTTTGTCTCTTTGGGGGGGTCTGGGTCTTGATCGGGGGGTACAGTATCCCCGGTAATTCGAACCCTGCCTTTCTCTTAATGAAGGAAGAGCAATGGTTCAGATACTGGTGTCCCACCTCATAGATAACTTGGGAGAGAAGTGAGGATAGGTTTAAATAAGGAAATCATTTAAAATATTCAACATTAAAAAGATTTTATGTAAAGTTTTTTTTAAAAAAAAAACATTGTGAGTTACCACATTAAAGACCCCACTATTAGTAAGGAATCAGCAAGCAGTGTTCATCATATCACCCATCAAAATGCATATAGGACTACCATCCTATAGTTTATTTATCATAAAAATATACTTTTTAATTAACTGTATTTTTAAAGTCCATCTGCAGGTATCAAAACTGTCTTGGCTTCATCAATATCTGAGCAGTTTCCATGTCTTAAGGACTGCCAGGGTAAAGGCTATATAAGTGAAAGAGAATCATTGAAATTCCCTTAAATATATTACTGATCTTTATCAGTCTATGTTCTGTTTTCTGGAACTTGCGGAAGCGTGCTTCACTCCTGGCCGACAACACCGACCAGCCACAGGTTTCTTGGAAGACCGTCTTCGGAATGTCCGTAAAAGGCTTCATACTGTAGAGGTGAACGTACTTCTACCTCTGCAGAGGTGCCAGGAGAGAACAACAGCTTAATTTTACCAGGTAAAAAAAGACATTACAATTTGCTTTGAGATCTTGATATTTCACATAGGCCTGTTTATTTATTAAATAATGGACTTTTGATAAAACTTTGCCATAGTCATAGGACAATTGCATTCTTGAGAATTGTTTTGCTTTTAGATTTTATCTGCTTGCTTTTTCATTAAAGTATCGTTAAGTAATGTGGAAAAAATATTTGTCCTTAAATGTAATAGAAGCAACTGTGGTTGCGGAAAGAGCTGTTCAGATGATCGAATGGCTGAAAAACAATATCTGGTCAACAAGTCAGGTTGCACAGTACATGAGGGGCACAGCTATCCATATAGGCCAGTGGATTAGAGAGAATGGCATCAAAACAGTGGTGGACATAATTAGGCATATCCACGGATGTTGGATACACCAAGAATGATGAATTTATATTTTATAAAAACTTTTGACTTTTTTTCCCCATGTGATATTTGCTTTGACGGCTTTCTTCTTGTACTTGTAGATTTCTCAATTTTGTACCCTAACTGTAGTGAAAAGGTCACTGAGAACTGGGTGCCAGTCTTCAAAAGAAGATCCTTCAGCTTGTAAGCACAAAGAAGCGGGCTTTAGATTTCAAACCTTGATTCTGTGAGCAGGTATAGCAGTTTAGCATATTGTATGTACTGTATAAGCAAAACTATACTCTATTTGTTATACAAAATTAAATATATCAGTTATTTTCACAAATGTAAAATTATTCTTTATTTCCAAGACAACCGGCAATTATATGATTTATTTCATTTGCAGACATACAAGGCGACATTGCTGTACAGGTGCTCCCAGTGTTACTTCCCACGTCAGCATACAAGATTGGGAGAAAACTGTTCCGGCCAAGCTTCACAGAAACCAGAAAAGCTTTCATTCATATACAGCTTGTAAGTCAAGATGATTGTGTGTGTGTTTATGTGCGTGGATTTGCATAGATCACATTTGAGGAACAAATTGTCCCTAAAGTGTAGTAAAACCTGATATTTCCCTACTTTTGGGGACATCTTTTGATGGTCATTAACTCTGCTGTGAACTGCACACGTTACTGTCAAATTCCTTGTGTAGCTTTATATATTTTCTATTAAACGGGTTGGAACCAATATGGCTGAATATTTGTGCAAAGCTGAGGATAGCCAATCATACCCATTTGTTCTGATGCTCGGTGACAATGGCATTGCTCACAAGCCTTTGTGATAATCAATGGACAGGCACTGGAGCAGAGTACGCTTCTGGGGGCTGTGGACATTTGTTTCAAAGCATTCTATGTCTTTGATATTAAATATCCCAAGCAGTGTGCACAAGTATGGGAATTCCTGCAAACTGTTGCGTATGAGTTACTTGGAGATGAGTCCCCAGCAATATGAATGCTGAGAGCACACATGTTTGCATAGCTCACACCCAATGCATATCCTGCAAAGAATTAAAATGTTTTTTTTTTGGTTTTTCAATTACACATTCAGTTCTACAGAAGACTAAAATTGGATGGTATTTAGCGTCATCTAAAAATATTTTGATTTTTCTATATATTTTTAACTTCAATGGAAAGCTATAATTGGTAGTTCAGCACATTTTAATGTGATTTAATGTGAATGTGATTTTTTGTACCGTGTACTACTTTAATCACATACATTTATGTTAATATTTCAATGAATCCTCTATGTCAATATTTCATGAAACTAATTGGAAGTTATCCTGTTTAACTTTCTGCTTACTGATTTTTTTGTTGATCTTTTACAATCTTAAGTGAAAATCTATTGTTAAGGAATAAAAGTATTGAATCTTTTTGTGTATTACTTTTACTTTGGGTTGGTGAGTGGCTGGGTGCATATTGATTTTCAGCATAGGTAAAGTTATAATGTAGAGTCTATAGATTTCAATACGGTTCACAATGTAAATGAAATAGTCCCTGTTCCTTGTATTGCTTGTTGCCAAAATCATAGAGGGTGTGACCTTCATTTCTTGCTTGAGGAATGAATTATGCTTCTTGCATGACTGTGCCTTCCTTTTCAGGTTAAATGGGGTGGGCGTATCCATGCTGATAAGAGAATACTCTTAACTCAAATGCACTTTTAAGTGCTTTTTTGACTGTGTTTAATGGTAGAATTGACCTCTGATTACACAGCTTCTCAAAAAATCTCTTTCCTTATTGAGATATGCTCTGAACCACTACATCACTAAAATAGGAAACTGATTTATCGAGAGTAGTTGGATTAGATGTTAAAATTAACCGCAATGGGTGGCAGTTTCAAACCAGCTATGCTCAGTCTTCACATCCCGCGCTGTCACTTTCCTCGGTCCATCAGCAGTTGCCAGTCTGTTCTCTCTTTTCATCTTGTTTGGTCTTGTCTTGCTTCCCTGGTCCTATGTATATTATAGGCTGTCATGTCTGGTCTCCCTGGGAGGGTGTTGTTATGGTCTGCCTCCGCCTTGTCCCTGACTGGCTAGATCAGTCACCTTGTTCCCAGCCCTCATATCCTGCCTGTTCACCAGTTTCTCATCTGCAAATTCTGCTCCATGTGTATATGTGTCTACCCTCACTATTTTCCCCAGCTTGGCTACTGTCATTGTGTAAAGTCTGGTGTGCCTCCCAGTAAAGTTTTGGTTCAAAGAGATGGTATATCTGGATTATGTCTGACCTGCTGTTCATGACACCAGATATCTGCCTTTAAGATCGACTGTACCTTCAGTGGAGCAGCTATACCACTATATTTTTATCTGTTTAGGTCTGCCAAACCACATTGTGCGACAGGACTAATTCCTCACACATCTATAAGAAAATGCCATGGGCTGTAAAAGGTATACATTAAAAAATCTATTTTGCGATTTTATGATTCATTATTGGATTGTGCAAATGAAGATTAATTTGATTCAGAAATATTTTTTTTAAACCCAGCCCTATTCCACACAGGCCCATAACCACACATAAATGCCTGCCAGATTTCAAACTCCTAATTTCACTCCCTGGGTATGTGATCCCATGTGTAAGTTGTGAGCTAAGAATCATCTGGATAGTGCGTTGAGCTTTAATTACAATTCAGAGTGCAAAAATAAGAGCGGCAAGCACAAACCATTTCCTGTGCACAATATGAATCTGTACAAACTAAACATGTTTTTGTTCATAATTTAATGAGCAGATATGGCACACTTGTTTTCCCCTGAAATTCCATTCTCTATCCTGTTCTCCGTTCATAGATCAATAATTTAGGTGAACAAGGTAAACAAGGGAACAAAGTTACACAAGTTTTTTTGTTTCATAGGCTACAATGACAGGTCGTTAACCTATATTAAGCAGTCAGGGTTTTCTTTTCTACAAAGATAAATTCTGAACTAAGTTCTGTATTTTCCATCTGTTGGATGTAGATGGTTAAAATTTAGTTTGAATCTTTATTATATACTATATATAGTTTAACAGTTGTGTCTGTAAAGTAGGGTAATAAACCTACCAGTTGTCCTGTAAGTTTTATCTAATAAACATTATAGCTAATATGCCCTTTATTGTTGGCAGCCGCTCCCCCTCAGCCCACGTGAGACTCTGTGCTGTGTTTTATCAGGGAGCTCTCCTGGATGAACTTCTCTCCACATGTTGAACAGCGGTAGGGCCTTGGCTGGCCCCGGGGCGGCCGCGGAGGCAGGTATCCCCGACCGCTCTCACCAGGTGACTGCGCTGCTATGGAAGGAGGGTGCTTGGAGATCATATGACGCTCCCAGGTTTGAAGGTCAGTGAAGATGATGTGGCATTGAAAGCAACACATTGAACTAGATCCACTTGGTCTGCTCCCACTATCTGAAAGTCACAGAAAACTACAGGGCAGGAATTTTGCTATCTGTGAAATATTACATTGCTTATACAGACGCTCCTCTACTTATGAACTTTTAGATATATGAAGGAAGAGGAATATTACTGATGTAATATTTCGGAAAAATCATTCAACTTACTGTCAACTATCTGTTTTCTCTCTAACGTCTCAGCATTGCTCTTCACTCCTCTCTCATCTCTGCTTTCCTGCAGTGACTCATCTGTTCCAGCAGGAATGCGACTCCATTTGCTGTGTGTGCGCTGGTGTGCAGAAAGTAGGCGTGAGGACGGGAAGGTGCGGTCGCAGACGCAGCAGGCGAACACCGTGTGGCCTTGGAGCTTCTGCTCATAATCGGCCGGATGCTTAAAGCGCAGGTGCCTCTCTGCCGTCTCCACATCGCGAAACGTCATGAAGCAGCGCAAGCACTGGGGCGGCTGAGGAGACTGGGGAGGGCGGGCTGGGGCCCAGAGAGGAACACGGGACATGTGAGAGAAGGGGCGGGGCAAATAACAAGAGGGAGAAGACTGGAACAGAAGCCTTGAAATATTGAAGGTCAGAGATATGATTAGGCACAAAGCACTCGTTAATATGCATGCTGAAAGAAATCAGATGCCCACAAGGATTTTCTAGAGGAAAAAAAAAATTGTTGATTGTTTACAAAAAAATTATAGCAATGAGTTACTTGTTTCGTAATTTTATCTCAAAAATACAGGAGGTATTATCTCCTCTACCTCCGTGGATTACAAAGGGATCCATCAAGCACTTAAGCCAAATATTTAAAAAGTTATGCTCCTTTGAGTTAAGTGTACTCTCCCCTCATCAATGCGGATACGCCCCCGGCCCTTAACCCAAAGGAGGAGGTGCGATCATGCAAGAAGTATAATTAATTGTTCAAGCAAGGAAAGCAGATCACATTCTTGATGATTTTAGCAGGAAGCAAAACAAGGAATGTTGTTTAGTCTAATTGATACACCTGCCAGACATGCTGGCAAGGCATCTAGCCTAATGATAATGTGCTTTGTATATATACTTATATATTTCTATATACTATTGCATCATATAATTTTATGAATTAGCCATCCATTTTCGATTGTGAAATTTGTTTCTAATGTATGAAAGAAAGTTTCATTTTATTAAATGTTAAGCTTTTTGACAACTGGCATATTGCATTTGGCCATGTAGAGGTGAGTAACTTAATGCAGCAACTCCGGAGTGCATGGGGTAAAAATGCAATTAAGCGCAGTCAAGTCAGTGGCAGAATGTGCTTAAGGGTCATTCACATGCAATATGCCCATATTTTGGTGTTTCTCCACCCAAAGCATAGAAGTCGCCTAAAACCCCATGCTTAAATCAATGGCAGAATGCATTGAAGCAAAAAAAGGGTGCAGTTATGCACTTTTCTGACTTAAAGATACTCATCATAACAATAAAACAATAAAAATATGTTGTGCCCATTATTAAATAAAATCCAAGAGAAACAATACAATATAAATACATTTTCATGATACTTATACAATAGATGCCCAATGACAGTAACAAATGAATAAACATGTTAATGAAATATTTTCAATTTTAATATTATTTATAGATATTAAATTAAATAAGAACACTATACCAAATCAGTTATATTATCAATACTTCTACATTATCACTTGAAATTCTTTTCATTTATATAATGCATTTTCACATTACATTGTCTCAAAGTGCTTTACATTACATCTGCCCTAAGCCTCCAGTGATCAAGCCAGAGGTGACAGTAGCAAGAAAAGCAGACTCAAAGGGGGAATCCCATCCTCCAGGGGCTGGCAGAGGAAGTCTAAAATAACACAAATGGAACTGGAAACTCAAAAACACACACAGCTACGATGTTCAGCTATTCTACTTACAGTAGTCCGGCGACTATCCAAAATGCAGGTTTGGTGAACTAGTAGCTCCAATGTCAAAGGTACAGGAAGTGATGGGAAAGCACTCACCTAGCAGGCCCTCTGTATCTCTGCTCAGGGCCCTTGTGTTTGCCTCACGGTGCTCTATGCCTTTCGCTTCCTCCTGCTCATCTGCTTCCTTACCATGTTGGCTCATCCTGTGGTCCCTCAGAGTTTCCAGGCCACGGAAGGACTGGCGACATTCCCGGCATTCTGAGTGCAGCGGGGGGGCGCGCGTGTGGGACCGCCGGTGGGTGGCCAGCTTCCGGAGCGTCTTTAAAGTCCGGCCGCACACCCCACAGACGTACTGCGACTGTCCAACGTGACTCTGCTTGTGCATTATGAAGGCAGTGGGCCTCAAAAATCGATCGCCACACACGGGGCAGCAGAACTCCAACTTTGTGCCGTCTCTGTCCTCTGTCCCCATTATGCCAGTACAGCAGTGGCCAGTGAGTTCCCAGTTGGAGCTAAAGCAGCGCTGGCACAGGCGACAATGCCTGGAGTCAGTACCTCGGCCATCTTCTGCTCTATCAGGAGCCCAGTCCTCTTCACAAGCCCTCTTCCTCTTCTTCAGCTTTTTTGCTTTGTTCACATCTTCCAGAGTGCCTGGATTATCATCTGTAGGTTGGAAGTTTGTGATATTGGGCTGGGCACATCCTGGAAAAGGGAAGTGACAAAATGCAAGATGAAATCATGATTCACAAAAATCCAGTATGTGACTGAATTACCGCAGTGTTCAATGAACAGGGTTATACTAAACACAATTAGCTGACCAGAAGGAAACACAGACACATGCTAAGTGCACCTGTGCCCATAGTATTGTGTACAAACCATAACACTTCCTCTCTCCTGCGTGCTCCTCCTTCTCCTGCTTGGTGACGAATAGTGGAGACTCTTGAAAATCTCCCAGCAAATCTTCACGCTCCTCTTCTTTCTTGATGCCGATGTCTATAACATCAGGATGAGAAGGTCCTCCTTTTCCAGAAAGGGCCTCCATTACAGTCTGTGATAGAGACTAGAAGTTGCAGTGTAAAGATTAAGAATATATGATCTTAATTTGTTTTTATAAAACAATTTTAAAAATGACAAAAGCTGTTAAAATGATTACATTATGTTTATAATATAGGATGCATGTGAGCATACAATATATCGAAAAAGTAATTTATGCATTATGTTTATTATATGCATTTGGATCTAATTGTGTGTCTTGTTATGCATAATATTAGAGTGTTTTAGAACCAACTAATTACTCCTTATGGGGAGCTAGCATATCAAGGTGTTAGTGATTTTCATTTTGCTGGAGTGTTTCAGAATGAGCCATGTGAGCTTCCATCTGACTTAATCAAATACAGCTGCTTATGGAAGATAATGAAAGCAAAGCGCATAGTATCAGGAGACAGGCAACTTGGAAGGCTTCCTTATATTCTAATGAAAGTATCCTGGATTATGTGGTCCTCTATCATTTATTCAGTTTTTGCAAATTGAGCTAGTTTCTGATTCTATGTTCTACATTTCATACCAACCACATAATTTCACAGGGCAACTTTTCTCCACAAGAATTGTTTCGGCTGTGATCCCTTCACGTCAGTCTTGCCTGCGGTTGACCTCGTAGTTTAACAACACTGTTTCATGGCAGAATGTAACAAGTAATTGCCTTGTGCACAGAAATAAAATGCAAACAAACTCAAGCATGTTGATAGGGCTATAGAACAGAGCTAAGTTATACACCTGCAATACTCTGCTACAAAAATGATCAAGGAGTTGCTGAAGGGAAATTTAAGTTAAACAAATACATTTTTGGAGCTCAACAAAATCGGATAGCTCTTTTATTTTGCATAATTGATTAAACTTTAAAAATACCGCAATTGTCACATTTAATAAGTGCATTAAATGAAATTAATAACCAGCTAGGAAAGATAGATTAAATTAAGTTCTTTCCACGAAAACACTTACAACTGGTCTCCTGTTAATCATTAGATCAGAACAGCTATTTTTTTGGAGGGGGAAAACCATAGTAACACAGATGCCTTCAGGACAAAAATGTGAAAAACACAATAACAAGGTCTACTGTAAACTTATTATTCGTATTAATATTCACAATTGCATTTTTATTTATAACCATAAAAATAAAACCTTACTTTGCAGTTAAAACATTTTATTATATAGAATATTCAGACATTACAACAACGTTCTTTTCAAGCACTTGTGACAGTCAATTTAAGATTTAGCAATAACCTACACCCCCGCCAAAATAAATCCCCAAATGTTCATGAAATTATCCTGCTTTTAAATCAAATTAGGGATTTATTTGTGTCTTTAAAATGATGTAGTCTACTATAAGATCACATGCAAAACCACCGTCAATTAAACACAAGGAAAACAACAATCGAGTGTACCCTTTGCGCTTCCCTTCGCCCATTGCCAGCGGTATGTTCTGGTTAAAGTATACTTTTTTTCCACACAAAACATTTACCTTTTAAAAACAATTACGATAACCTGAGTAATAGGCCTATAAATCATTTTATACATCAGATTGTGTTAAATGGGATTTGACAGCACATCTTCAGCGAAAGAGTAAAGTATGGAGGATATTTTGAGTAATTGCCGTGAAAACGCCAGTCTGCTCACATTCTCCAGTTTTTAAAATTGATTAATTTTTTTTACGTCAATCCACCCTTAAAACCCACCATAAAAAGTGGAGGAATTACTCACTGGCGTTTATTAAATATTAATTGATATAATGCAGAGAAATACGATGTAATTCATTTCCGTTTTCTGTCGTCCTTTATCGGTGGGCCAGCACCGCTGTATAAATATGACCACATGGCTTGTAGTCATAAATAAGCATTTTACTTGTACTTTTACATAAAACATACATACCATTAAAATGGTATGTCTCCACAATTGTTATGATTAATGAAAACATATAATAAAAACAATCCATTGCGTGTAAACGTGTTTGCATTTGTGATTCATGTAATACAAAAAGGCGGACGATATTTTAACAATAGCCGTTTTAACTAATTTCTTACAAAACAATTGCTGGTCTTGATGTGCTCCTCTGGTTGAACATATACTTCGTCCGAAGGGCGGAATTGGCGGAAGGGTGGCCGAGATGAATATTCGGGATCTGTTTATCGGCATCAATATACAATAAAGCCGTTGCCCTCTTACCCAATAGGCACCGGAAAATCGACGCTTCTGATGCCCTTTTAAGGTGGCCCTATTTTCTTCCGGGCAAGCACTGCGGCTCATCTGCACGCAGCCAGCGTTTTTTGGTACGCGGTGTGTGGGTACTCCGATTATCCCGCAGTTGTACGTTTCTCTTTATAATTAATAAGCTTCTTATGTTCGGGTCAGCTATAAGTGTGGATATGCGTATCATGAAACTAGCTGACTGGGTGTTTCACGATAAGTACTGTGCTACCTTAGAAAAAAATCACGCTTTGTTTTTAATAGGATATGCTCAGGATCTTGTTAATGGTACTTATTTAAGCGATTTAAAAAGGAATGGATGCATGTCATCTCATGCCTGTACTGTCATGGGGACTGCACTTATACAATATTTTCCTGGTCTCAGAAGTGTCAGCAGGCAATGAATATCCCGCAGTTGTACGTTTCTCTTTATAATTCATAAGCTTCATATGTTCGGGTCAGCTATAAGTATGGATATGCGTATCATGAAACTAGCTGACTGAGTGTTTCACGATAAGTACTGTGCTACCTTAGGAAAAATCACGCCTAGTTTTTAATAGGATATGCTCAGGATCTTGTTAATGGTAGTTATTTAAGCGATTTAAAAAGGAATGGATGCATGTCATCTCATGCCTTACAGTACTGTCATGGGGACTGCACTTATACATAATTATTCTCAGAAGTGTCAACAGGCACTGACAATTAGGGTAAAGTAATCTGCATATATATATGGTGTGCTATATATCATGCAAAAACTTAAAAACATTTTCCTTCATTACATCATCCATCCTTCCATCATTACCTACCCAGTACAGGATCACAGTAATCCTGTGGCCCATTCCAGAAACAAGGGAGATGGCAGGGGACACAAGTCTGGAACAAGGAACATGCAAGATCATAGACTAAAGCAGGGGTAGGGAACCTGATCCATGGAGGGCTGGTGTTGGTGCAGTTTTTTTGGTTGGCCTATCAATCAGCCAATAACAGGGGCTCCCTAGGACTGGTGTTGAGAACCACTGCTTTATTGCATTACTGGCTGATTGAGAGAACCTGCACTCACACCAGCCCTCCATGGATCAGGTGCCCCACCCCTGGACTAAGGGCAGTTTATAAAATATCAGTTCACATCATCCTCTGGTTCAGGGCCGGTGCTCCGCACACGCACATCACGCACTGCGCGTAGGGCACCAAGTGCTTGGGGGGGACACCAAAAAATCTGGGTCGTGAAAATATCATCACAATATAGGCTACTAGTATAAATAACAAGCGTTTGTGCTTAGGGCACCCAAATGGCTAGCGCCGGTCCTGCTCTGGTTTTTAGACAACAGGGGAAAACTTGAAAACCTTTACAGAATAGGGAGGAAGGAATCAAACCCAGAATGTTAGAGGAGTGGGGCCATGGGGCTACCTACTGTCGCCACATGGGGAAGAGGACAATTGGCGATTTGGATTGGCCATTTAACTTCAGATTAAGAATTAAATTTTTTTTTTAAATGTATTGCACTTTTTTTTTGACTGGAGTGGGACATAAATTTATGGGTTCAAATCCCATTGCAGGGTAATGACATCAGAATTGGACCCTTAAGTAACGCTCTTAAAGCCAGCTGCACCAGGGACACTGGCCTAGCCTGTTGTCAAATCTCCATAATGCTTTGGAAAAATGTGTCTGCTTAAGTTATTACCAAAAATGTAGGCTCATGCATATTTAGTAAATCTTCCTATTCTAAAATGAGTTCAAATATCAAAAGTGAATTAATAAAAAAAAAAACACAATATAAGTTTATTTTTATTGATTCGTTTGAACATGACATTTACAAGGAATTACAAAAAAATAACCCTTTTGAAAATTTTGTAGAAACCTTTTAACCTCTATTGCATTAATATCTGCTATATAACACACACTTAAAAATAACACAAAAAAGATCAAACAAAAGAAAATTGGTTAATTTGGTTCTTTTTTTCATAGCAAATTTAAAAGTAAAATCTGTAACAAACAAAATCGGGAAAAACAAACATTTTATATTTTAATGTCAGTTACAAGAGAGTGTTGGTTGTTTCTTTTTTAGGAAACTGTGAAACAAAAACAGAATATTTACAATTATATTACAATGATTTTTTGTTTTCTTTTAAATCTCAACAACAGAAAATCAATGCATATTTTTAGTTCACATTTCATAAATGAAAAAAATAAATCCTGTAGCAATGAATGCAATTTGTACAGTGCACTACTGAAATTCACTCTAATTTCACAGTTTAAACAATTTTAATAAATGTAAAATCATGTTTACCATTTCTAGAGCAAAACTCACCTTCCAAGTTTGTAACAGCTTGGAAATGTTTAGTGTCCATAATCCACAAATGAACATTACATTAAGAAAACAGTGTGATAAAATGTGAAAAGGTATCCAAAACATTTAACATTAGCTTCTTATTCAAAACAATGGGGAAACATTTTATAAATACTAGTGCTCAAAGGCAGGAAACGAAATCTGACCAAAATATTACAATATTACAGACCATGTTTACTTGCAATATTTTTGGATTTGAGCAACCATCAAAATAAGCTGTTTGGCCTTGTCATTAGCAATTATATTTTTAAGACCAATCTTTCCTCACATTCATTGAGGTATACGTGTAATCTTCCACCCTCATTAGAATAAACTGAATGTTTACACGTACCAAGTACATAAATATTAATAGAACTCAATGGACAGAGAAAAAAATGAGTAAAATAAGCAAAAGTTAAATATAATGGCCTCTTTTAAACCTTTTTCTTCAAACAATTTGATTCCTTACACCTCTCCTCTGGCATGCTGTAAGTAATGTTCATATAATCCTGGAACGTCACCAAACTGCGCCCCACATTCTGCACAGTCAAAACTATCTTCATCATCTTGATTCTCATCAGAAGAAGATAAGACTGTACGAATAATTCTGGTGGACATCTCACAAGTATGAAGGGGTCTTGAGGTGTGAGGAACTCGCATTTTCTGGGGATCCCTCTGGGCTTGTGATACTTGTTGAAGAGTAGATGGTCGGATGGATGTACTAGTTTGGGTATGAAAATGGAAGTCCTCAGTTTGAGTTTCAGAAAATGGCACTATGGGAGACGGCACAGTCTGAGTTAGACATGTGTCATCTGCCAAGGGATGAATACTGGGAGGGCTGCCTATCTTACTGCCTCCTTCTTCAGAAAGAAGATCTACAGGTGGAATGGAGTGGCTGACATTAGAACTGTCTTGTTGGCAAATTTTACTGGAAATGTGATGAGTGATTGGGACTGAAATTCTATCTTTGCAGGAGTAGAAGTTTTGTCTCCTGGTATGAAGGGAGCTCAAAGACGAAATTTCAGGGTGAACCAAAGGTGCCGTTGTGTGTTCACATCTATAACTTAGCTGCTTTTGGTGCTGTTGGCCAACAATTTTTCTAGTGTGCCATGCCTTTGTTTTGTTAGAAGAGGAGTGGCACAGTTGATGGGAAAATAGCAAGTTTAGGGTCCTGAAGCTTGTTTTGCATTCCCCGCAACTATAGGGCAGCAAGTCAGGTTGTGATGAAACTGCAGGAACATGGTTATTTGGGGTTGCATGAGTCTTCAGGTGTATTTGTAACTCATTGGGGTAAGAAAAGGAGATACTGCAATGAGAACAGAAACATGAGTGAGCGGTGTGTTTAATTAAAAGGTGTCTTTCTAAGTTTCTCTGATGGAGGAAGCCTTTTCCACAAATACTACATCTACAAGGTTTATAAGAATTGTGCCACTCGCGCTGGTGGGTATTTAAACTTTCTTCATGGGAAGATGTATAAGGACTGAGAGGACATCCATATGCTTTTTGCTTTGTATGTTCCTCCAAATGCTGCTTATACAATCCAGTGAAACGAAAACCCTGACCACATGTGGAGCAAAAGAAACGTCCTTGCTGTTGTATATGAACTCGCTGATGCAACCAGAATTTGTTCCAGTTTTCCAAGACCCTGCCACAGTGTCCACATGTGTAGGTCTGTCCCCGAATATGGGTTAGCATGTGAGCGCGAAGTCGCCCCAAATGTCTAAAGAGTCTGCCGCAGCGTGGGCATAAATATTTCCTGGGATTAGATTTATGATCGTAACGTTGCAACTGAACGCAACAATACCTTGAAAGAGAGTACTGTTGAAGGTATTCCAAGTTTGAAATTTCAGTCTGTCGTGTGGATGAATCTATAACTATGGGGTAAGTTTGAGAAGAATGGCTCCCCTTTTTCACATGGAACAGTTTATAGTTTTGTACTTGAGGGTAAGATATGTCAGCCTGAGTTTCCTGGTAGTCTTTATACTGTGGTTGAAGGGGTTGTGGCTGATGATACTGGTAGCTTTTGACCTCTGAATGCTGTAGGGGCTGGGATTGAAAATGTTGACTATACTGATTTTGGGATTTTTCTGAAACCTGACAAACTGAAGAATCAGTTCCCCCATCCAATGCCTGCTCTCCACCTACTTTGATGCAAGACTGGCGATGAACTTTGAGGTCAGAGACTTTCTCGCCACAAGCAAGACAGGCATAAGATTGAACATCAGTATGTGTGCGCATGTGAAGGTTATACTGATGCCGGAGACCGAATCTTTTCTCACAAATGTGACACTGGAAAGTTATTGGGGTCTTTACCTTCTCCAAATGGTTTTCTATTTTGTGTTGGCAAAGGTGGGTTTTCAGTGTTCCAAGCTGTGCAAATCCTTTTCCACACATATTACAAACATATGGCTTTACTGACCAATGAATCTTCTCATGCGCATACAAACTACAAGCCTGGCTGAAGGCCTTGCTGCAAACTTTGCAAGTGTATGGTTTTTCTCCGCTATGAACACGCAAGTGGATCTTCAGCATTGAAATAAAGCAAAATCTTTTTCCACAGAATTCACATACATGAGGTTTGGCATCCGTCAGAGTTATGGTGGAGCGTGCAGAATTGCTTTTATGCTGTGTTTTAATACGTTTGCCTTCTTTCTCCAATTTCTCGATAAGATCTGCTTTGCCCAAGCCCTTTGTGTGCGTCTTGCAATGCTCAAGGAGTTTATCCCTATCAGTAAACCTGTTGTCACAATATGGACACTGCAAAGATTCTGACATGTTATGTATCTTTCTATGAGTATTGAGGTTAGAACGCTGAGCAAATGTCTTTCCACACTCCTGGCAGTTATATGGCCTCTCACCTGTATGGATACGACGATGGATAATGTAAGATGAGATATAGTGAAAGGACCGTCCACAATAATGGCACTCTATCGGTTTCTTTCCCTGATACTTGGGTGGACGTCCTGGTCCACGCGGTTTTGAAGAATTAGAAGTTGGAGATGCTTCCTCCAATATTTTTTCTGCTACATTATCTTCAGTGATAGTTCTGCTTCTTTTATCTTCATCAACATATTGATCACTCTGTTGAAGTTCATTTACATTTTCTTCTACAGTGTTTTGATTTTGGAACAAATTGGAAAATAAGGTTTGAGAGGATAAATCTTCTCTTGCTCCCTTCTTATCAGAAGGATTAGACAACACATGTTCATGTGAAGTGTTCTTCCCATTAACAGCTTCCAGAGATTTTGAGTCAAAGGGAATTTGGATGGTAGACTCTGTAGATACTAAATGAAGAATGTCTGATTCATTACCCTTAAATGTTTCTATGGATGTCAAGGTCAGGGCACCTCCTTCTCTGGGTTCTATTGCATGAATTGATATCTTCTCAGTTTCTTTCTTGCTATTCTCGGATATTTCTCTAGGCTCAGGTATGATTACCTCAGATGTGCATATTTCTTCACACTGCATTGTCTTTGAATCCATAATATCAGATGCCTCAGTTTCACTGTGTGAGTCTAAAGAGGTTTTGCCTTGGGTAATTTCATCTGACAGTTTGTCCATTGTTTTTTTGCATGATTCTGGGGACATGACTTCCAATGATTTTCCTATATCATTTCCTGAAGAGCTGATTTGTATTTGATTTCCAGAAGTACTGTCACTTGTCACTTGATTCTCTGTAAACTTTTTATGGATGTTGAAATTGTCTTGGTTTTCATGCAATATGTTTCCAGCATCGGTCTCTTGTTGAGCATTTATATTGGTCCTTCCATCAGATTGAACCACAGGTAATAGTTCCCCATCAGTTTTAGGTTCTTCAGTCACAAACTGAGTTTGTGTTATTGAATCAGTTGCTGCATGAAATTCAGGGTGATTCATATTAACACACTCATCAAGTGGTTTAGATGATATTTTCTCAACTGTAACACTTTCATTCATTTTCTCAATTGCTGTATTATCCTCATCAGTTTTAAGCACTGGCTCAAAGTCTGTTTCCAAAGGCTCACACTTAGTTTTCCCCCGATCATCCCACCAAGACCTTTTCCTCTTGCGTCTCTTCCGAGAGCCCACTCCTTTTCTCGGTTGTTTTCTGAATTCATGAGCACCGTGGTGCTGTTGAACCATGGAAACTAAGTTAGTATCAACTTGGCACAATTTCCAAGCTTTTGTTTCTCTTGCATTTTGCAGAACTGATTCCACATTTAACCCTTTGGAATGTTTCTGGGGGACACCATCTGTTTCAGTGTCTGCAGTTTGTGTAGTTGTTTCAAGAACCTTATCCAGTGTGCTTTCCAACCCTGGAAGTGCTTTCTGATTCCTGAACCTCTTCCGTCGTCTGTCTACTTTGTGTGTTTTTTTTGGACTCGATTTTGTTGAAAGATCAATTTCTGGCAAATTTGAATAGGATGCTTTTGACAGAGGGGGGCTTTTATCTGCTACTGAACTATTGGGATCAGTTTGTGTTTCTGCCTCTTTCTCAGATTCCTGGTCTAGAATGATGAGATTTTTGCGAGGTCTTCCCCGTTTTCTAGGCACTTGGACAGGAGAAACATTAACAGTCTTTGTTGTATCCTGAGATGAAAGAAGATATTTGTTGGGTGTATCAACTTGATGTAACTGAGGCATACTGTTAACTGAAGAATGAGTCTCCCCCTGGCCTTTCATATTTACAATATTATGAGTTCTTTCAATCATGTCTGAAATCACTTCTGAGCTACATGGTATACACTTTGGCTCGTGTTTCGGAGTTAAGTTCTGTGGAACAGAAAGGCATCTGTTCATTTTACAAATACCGTCTGTGCCATGTGGTTGTACACTTTCCATTTGAACCTTTACTGGTTTAATTTCTCTTGCCCCAGAGGAAAGAGCTGAATTTGTCTTTGTTGTTTTTGAAAGAGAGTGCTGGAAGGTAACAGGATTCTCTAAAGAAGATTCTGGATGGTAACTTTCTTCAATTTTGATATCTATTTTAGGAGGCTTTCTTTTCCTTCCCAGGAATTTGCATTTTCCCAGTTGTTCAGTCTTGGTTTCAGTGGTGACTGTTTTCCGCAGGTTTGATGTTATTGTTGTTCTGCCTGGAATCAGAAGTGGATCAGGCGTCAAAATGGGTTTATTGGTGCGGTGTCCAAGATGACTTTCGTGTTTTTCGATTGTGTAATCTGTAACTACTTTGCATGCTCGAGTGTACCTTCTCAAATGAGGTTCAGGGAGGCTGGTGAGCCATGAGGCTTTTTGCTTTTCTTTTTTACCTTTATTTTTTTTGGGATGATACAAAGCAATATTCTGGGAGGAATTTTGAAAATCTGCGTGCCCAATTAGATTAATTTTATTTACCCTTCCTTCTTGTGCCATGACCAGCTGTCTTGCCATTTTAATCAGTGTTTTCTTCTTTAATGGTCTACCGATTTTGCGTTTAAATTTTACTGCTTCACCACTGGCCTTGAATCCAGTAACAATTTTCCCCTCCATCCCCAGCTCTTCACATGCTGTGTTCACTTCTTTCACTCCATCGCTGTGTGTTTCTTGAATTAAATCAGTAGACTGGCTCAACATCAGAGATTGTTGTGGAATTCCAAGATTATCTGTTAGATCTTGAATGTTGATATCTTTACTTTGACTGCCTTGACCTGAACACTGTTCTGATCTGTCCACATGAACAATTTTAGTTCCTTGTTCTGATGCACTTTGGGTTTGCAGCTCAAAAACATTTTGAGGTGATGGTAAACATTCCTGGACCATTTTCCTTCTTTTTTTCATTTCGGTTAATGTGTTTTTCTGATGACTGCATTGTGTTGGTGTTTGAAATAGGGGTCCATTTGGATTCAATTTATCTGTGTCCTTTAGACTCCGCAAACCTTGGGTGTTTGCTGTTTTTTCCTTACCAATTACTTGCATGTCTTCTTGAATTTCACCTGGATTCGTCATTAAAGTATTAATCTTTTCCTTATGCATTGCATTTTTTCCACTTATCCTCCTCACAGATTGTTCCTGAGAAGAGACTTCTAAAGAGGGTTCTTGTGTTTGTTGTTCTTTGCTTTTATTTTGCTCTTCACTGCAAATGGCAACTTTACCTAAAAAATTTCTGCCAAGTAAAGATTGGGGAGAATAATTTATGGATTCTTTCACAAGGGGATTACACCCATTATGTTCAACAACCCCTGTTCTTTCCACTGAAGGAATAGTGCATTTCTTTCTTGGTCGCCCAACCTTCCTTCGTGGCTTTATATTCATAGAAATAATTTGTTGAGAGCCTTCATTTTTAACAGATGTTTTATAGGTTTGAATTTGACAAGAATCAAAATACGATACTCCACTTGGCTTTGGCTTGAGGGCAGCTTCCTTTTTGATAATTTCAAAGGACTTAGCATTCATTTTGGATTTGTCAAAAGTGTCCATACCACTGTTTTCCTGGAAACACTGCACAGGGTCAAGCTGAAGAGACTGATCAACTTTTTGCAAAACTTGTGTTTTCATAATTCTTTTTCTCTTTGGTGGGCGACCAACTTTTCGTCTATGTTTAACCTCAGGTTGAGGTGACATTCCTCTATTCATTTGTTCTTTTACTACTTCCTCTACAGGTTGGAAGGTTTTCGCATATACTGACTTTGGTATGGTAGAATTAGGATCAAGGCATTTCAGCTCATCTGGCAGAGAGCAACCACCAGTGTTTTCCTCTTTAGGAACTTCCTGAGGAGTGTCCAATTTCAGTTCTTCTTGATCTGTCAATTTAGTAGACTTGGCATCAGTTGAGAAAACACAAACAGAATTCCCTACTTGTGTCAGCTCTGCAATTTGGGTGTCCTGCTTATCTTTTTCATCTCCTTTGTCCAAGGTTGTCCTAGATTTGTCAAATGTCACTGTATAATGATTAAGTGCAGGTAAGTTCTTGCATTTTACCGTGTCTCTCAAAGTCAAATCAGTCATACTGGATAAGGACTGGGCTGTGCCTTGTTCTTCCCCTTCAGAGTGGCCATCTTTGTTCAACTGGTCTTCTAGACTTAATTCATACTGACGTTCAGTGTCTGACACAGGAACATGATGAATCATATCTGAAACAGGAGAACAATTATTATGAATAAGGACTGCAATTTCTCCACTCTGTGAAGTTACTGGCTGCTCATTTTCAGAGGTAAGTGAGGATGAAAATGTATTCCTATGTTTTTGATCTTGGTCAGCAGTTCCTTTCAAAGGTTGTTCAGAAGACCTTTCATTTGCTAATGTCCTTTCAGAATCTGTGGGTTGCCTCTGTGGAGAGTTAGTCAAGGACACATTAACAATACTAAATTCCCCCCTCATAAATTGTTGATTCTTGATGTCGTGATTTTTTTTGGGACTTCGTCTTGGACTTTGCTGGTCTATATTTAGGTGTCCATCAGAGGAATCTGCTGCTGCTGTCATACTAGCTGAAGTTAAAGCATCTGTAGTTTGCTCTTCAAATTCTTTTTCGGTTCCGTCTCCTTCATCTACTGTTTTTTGTCCCATTTCAGAACCAGTAAAGTTGAAGTCGTCTTCCTCTTCAAGCATTTTCAAAACTGCACTATTCTTCTCGTGTTGTTTTCAAGATCTTCTAAAGAAAACCCAGCTGCCAGTTGTTAACTTAAAAGACAAAAAAAAAGAGTTACTTTTAAGCTTATTATGTATTTAAGTATCTAAACCATTTAAAACATTCTTCAGATACATTTTACATGCAGCTAAAAACCAGTTCAATTGCACTCAAAGACCTTATAAAAAACTGTAACGCATAAAACCGTATATTAAAAATGAATTATCCTATCCCAGGATGTAGAGGAAATGAGAAATCAACATTCACACTAACCAGCAAGTAACATTGGCAAAAATATGCTATACTATGTAAAAGTCTTAGACAGTTGTAGAAAACATTTAAGGCAATTTTTCTGTATAGTAGGTTTACATTTGCTTAAAAAAACAATTTACAAATAAATTAAGCAAATTAACAGCAACAAAATAAAAGATTTAAATCAATTTGCAGACAACACCAAGGTGGGTAGTGTAGCAGATACTGATCTAGCAGCAGAGAGGCTACAACGGGATCTGGATTTAATTAGCGACTGGGCTGATACTTGGCCGATGAAATTTAACACAGAGAAATGTAAAGTAATCCATGCAGGGAGAAGAAATATAAAGTACAGATATTTTATGAGTTCCACTGAAATAAAGGTAGCTGATTATGAGAAAGATCTCGGTGGGTATGTTGATGCTTCCATGTCCCACTCTCGCCAGTGTGGGGAAGCAATAAAAAGGATCAATAGAATGTTGGGTTATATCTCTAGGTGTGTGGAGTTTAAGTCAATGGAGGTGATGTTACATTTATAACTCCTTGGTAAGACCTCACGTGGAATATTGTGTGGAGGTTTGGTCACCGTACCTTAAGAAGGAGATTGCTGCCTTAGTAAAGGTGCAACGGAGGACTACGTGAATAATTCCTGGTCGTAGAGGAATGTCATATGTTAAGAGGTTAGCTGAGCTGAATCTGTTTAACCTTGAGCAAAGGAGACTAAGGGGTGACATGATCCAGGTCTATAAGATTCTAACGGGTCTAGATGCTGTTCAGCCAAACGGCTATTTCAATTTTAGTCTAAAGACTAGATCTTGTAGCCATACTGTAAGTGGAAATTAGCGTGAGAATATTTTAAAACAAGTTTGTGGAAGCACTTCTTTACAGCGTGTCATTAGAGTATGGAATAGTCTTCCTGCTAGTGTAGCGGAAGCTAAAACCCTGGGTTCCTTTAACTCAGAGCTAGATAAGATTTTAAAAACTCTGAGCTATTAGTTAAGTTTTCCCCAAATCAGCTTGATGGGCCAAATGGCCTCCTCTCGTTTGTACATTTCTTATGTTCTTAAGATAAGCAAGATTTTTTGTTTTCCTAAAAGTTACTGCCAGCTTGTTGGATAGTTAAAACTTTGGTTTCCAAGAACACCTCAGCCATTCCATGTATGCCATCCATCCATCATCTCCCACTGAATCCAAGGTTAGGTCGCGGGAGCAACAGTCTCAGCAGGGAAACCCAGACTTCCCTCTCCCCAGCCATTTCATCCAGCTCCTCTGGGGGAATCCCGAGGCGTTCCCAAGCCAGACGAGAGACATAGTCCCTCCAGCGTGTCCTGGGTCTTCCCCGGGGCCTCCTCCCAGTGGGACATGCCCGGAACACCTC
>JABFDZ020000138.1:2797298-2811618 GCA_019775955.2 Pollimyrus isidori | reverse complement strand
TTACAGTGTGGTAACTGAGTTACTAACTCAATTACTTTTTGGCAGAAGTAATTTGTAACTGTAACTAATTACTTTTTAAAGTAAGATGACAACACTGGCTGTGAACCACTGCAAATGATCAGTTAATGAAATTAAATATGAATTTATCTACATGTACACTTAGGTGGTTGCAGGAGTACAATGATAGGGAACCTTGTAAAGGTTCTGCAACCATAATAACTTGCTTATTGTTACATCATTAAAAGGAGGGGCAACCCAAAATTCAGCCTTGGGTTAAAACACTGTTTATTTGGGACTGACACAGGCAGGAACCAAAGTTAAAGGGACCAAGAGGAGCCACAACACATGGAGCAGATCAACACAGGGGTAAAGACACCCGATGAGATTACAACAATGAATGGGCTAAAGAACACATTATGAACAGGCTGATTTATACACTGACGACGAGACACAGGGCAGAGACAGGAGTGAGTGGTTGACACATTAAGAGTTTACCAAAGATTTTCAACAACTGAGGGAAATGTGACACAGCCAAAGCAGAACAGGACAAGGATGACGGAAACTGGTCATGACACATACTGTGGCACTACTTAGATCAACCTTCTTGAAGTCCAAAACTTCTCTGGATCAGTTAAAAATTTGTTCACGTGCTAAGACGGAAACAGTTTGAATGCAAATCTCTCAAAACTTTCATTCATTATTACATGTTCTAAAAATGTACTTATATAATTTTTGAGTGGTTAAAGAAAACCATCAGTTGTAATTTCAGTGAAGAACGAACAAGAATACACCACTTTGTAATTAACAAATCCAAACTAAGTCCTCATAGTTACCTTTGATTAGAATAATTTACTGAATCTTTGCGTGAATGGGTGGAGGTTAGCGGAATAATTGTCATCCTTGTAAATTCTATTTTCTTTTTTTATCCACTACTATTCAGTCTCTAAAGTCTTGACCCACTAAAAGGATGTCACCAAACATTTGTCAGTCATTTGTATAACAATGGGAAACAATTTTTTGCAAGAATTTGGCGAGTCAGTGTGTAGCTCAGGAAAAGTTGTGGGTTCAGTCCTGTAGCTGGAATAAACAACGTTGGGGCTTTGAACACAGCCCCTGTCCCTCAAGTTTTGATGACTTGCATGATGCTTTGGACAAAGGCATCTTCTAATTAAAATGGAAGCATTATACTGTATACCCAATGTTTTGTACCGCTGGTAACACATTTAAAGCTTAATATTAAAGTGTATCCTACGCTGTATGTATTAAACTCAATAATTATGCCAACTGAGACAAACTTGGATACTACCACAAATTAATCAATGCATGAAAATAAAAATCCAAAACACGCCATTCCTTTTTCGTGCTATTGATACCAATGGATGCCTAAGTCAGACGTTGCACTGAGGGTAAAGTATTACCTGTGCACAGGCTGAGGCAAATGAAGAAATGTCTATCCCCATGCATAAATAATTCAGCAGATAACTGACAGAGAAAGGGCAGAATGAACAAGTAAGATATTTAAGTAGCCTTATTTTACTGTAGGTCTCCTTAAGACCTTCAGCTAGGTGACAGCAAAAGAAATAGGTTCAATTCATCCACTGACATTACGGCACAAAATCAGTCGGCATCAGAAAAATTATCCAAGATGAACAGTAACTTGTCTTCTCTCATATTTCAACAAGACCATTAGCGTTACAGCAAACTAAGATAATGTTATACAAAAGCAAAATAAAACAAAAGCCAACTACACAAACAGAAAAAGGATACAGTATTATTGGATGTGTCCCAGACAGATGAGATTTTAAACATCATGCATAACATCAAAACAAAGGAAAATGTATCTCTCTGGGTACAAAGACTGCCAAGGAAAAAACATGGATGAAATAGTTCAGTATATTCATTTACACAACTGTAAATCTCATGTTTATTAATATCATACTTCACTCATTATGGAATGGTAACATAAAGCAGCTGTGCCTGTTGTCATTGTTAATACACCAAATCTAGACTGATCACACAAGTGTTTTAAGGGTGAATTGCTGATTTATTTGTTTTATGCCTAAATGTCTGGCTTCATTTGGCTCTCTCTCTTTGCATTTTTCTCTTCACACTCTTCAAACTGCTGTATGCCATGTTCACAGCTGGTGCCCTGTCAAAGCTGCCCATCATACGTAGTGGCTGGTTAGCCTAATGTTTCCACATCATACTTTTAAAACCAAACAATTTTGTCATCAGCTCTCATAATTTATGAGGCACAAAATGCCATAAAATTACTTATATTCATGTTATCAGTCACCACAAGCAAAAACAGAATGAGGATCACAAGAATTAGCAGTGTTTGCATAGCTGATGTTCACCAGTTAAATATGATCGATACTATTATCTACATAAATGAACACATAGAAAGGCAAATTAGAAACAGTTTTTTCATTATTCTTACCATAGACAAAGTGATCTTTACAGTCTTTGCTGCTCTTCTCAGTATGAGCTGTTCTTCAGATGTTGTGCAACTATTGTCTGAAAGGCTGGCTGGATAAAACTCTCTCCTCTGACTTTTTTTTATAATAATTTTGGGAATCATAAAGGGTCCTTTACATTTATTTCAAACATTGCTGCTGTTGTAACTGACAACAGTACACCCAACCATAATGATTGCAGCAAAAGAGCACAGACTGTACACATGGAGTACCACACCATACAGGAATCCATGCACCAAAATGGGCTTTGTTTGATGTGGACAGTAGAGTGTGATGTTATGTGCAACCCTCCTACTCGCAACTAGGACACCTACACATACTTCACCCATAAGTGCACATAATTTTCTGAGTGGAACACCTAGAGATTTTGTTCACAGCCCATTGTTATTGTAGGTGTTAGCCTGCAGAAGGCACATTTTTGGCTCTTGATTTTCCAGATGGAGTAGATACTAGTATATCCAGGTGTAAAACCAAAACCGTGGTAGACCGGAAAAACAACCACTAGATACTGAAATTGTAATGAGGACGCTAGCAAACTGCCCTTTGGCTGTTGAGGTGCAAACAGAATTCAATCTAGGGAAAAAGTATAGTGGAAAATGTACGGTAACAAACCAACACTTGACCGGACGACACACTCAAAACGTGGTCCTAATTACGAAAAAGGACGATTCAAAATAGTTTAGTCTGTTTATTTTAACAAATCCCTCAGAAAAAAAACCTACTAAAATTTTAAATAGAACTTAATGTTTAATTGTATTGGATGTCAATGTATTCCTTGTTAAGCAAAAGAGTACAGGTACTGTACATGTACACAGTATTTTTCATACAAACTGTCTGCTGATTACTGTGCCTATCCCTCCATTATCAATGAATTGACAACAATACAAGCTGGACAAGCAATGTCAATGCTCTTACAGAACATAGTCCCAGTTCTCACATTATTCTTATGGGTTAAATTTTCCCATAAGTAATTTAACATTTACGGGTCCTTAATCCCAGCCAATTGTTACTATATACATAGATGCTATTTACATTCTGTTTTACAAACAAGACTAAACTAGAAAACCAAAATAACCCAGAAGTCTGAAAGATCACCCAGTACTCTGTCCATACAAAATTAAAACATGGGGTATACACGTGTGTATACAAACAGCAAGTAGAAATACTGAACACAATTTCTTCTGTACAAACTATTATACTGGGAATATTGAAAAAATATTAAAAGGAAATATAAAAAAAATGTACAGCAAACTGCAGTCCAGTCAATTTTAGTAAATGTAGAACAACATTTACATAACACTTTATCCACTTATATACTATTCAGTACTTAAGTTTGAGAGTACAAACTCTACATATCAGAGCAAGATATTTAAAGTCACATAAGTACATCTGATAACACTCTGAAAGATTAAAAATGTGTTTAAATTGTTGTGAGAAAGTAAATACAACAAGCAACTCTATAAACCAAATTCTACAGCATAAAGAGATTAGGTGACAATGCACACACTGATCAAAAGGAGGTTTTAATATTTACAATTCATTGCAAGCATATATTCTCGTAATTACAATAGCCAGGATTTACCACTTGAAATGTACACATGCACAAACTATATTTACATTCATGAATAAACAATCCTCTACATTAAACACTTAACCCTCCAACTCTGGAAAGTGAACAGGCTGGGGGGAGTCTAAATAATTGCAGATCTGATAATATATTTAACTGAGGGAAAAATGCCTTCCAGAATAGTAATACTTCATAGGTAAAAAATATGTTAAGTGGAAATAACAGCAATGAGACAGTTTTCATTAATTATCCAGAACAATGCAATATCAACATCTCTACTTCCAGTTACAGGTTATGCAGTGAAGGAGCTGGAGGTGTTGGACACAGGAGCAGATAAAGATGACTGTGGTGTTGTATGCGTGCTCTGATGTTCTTCCAGGAGGTGGAAAAAAGCAAATGCTTTGTCACACTCCGTACACTCATACACGACCTGCCCAACATGGGATTCTTGATGCTGCCGCAGATGTGCCAGCTGACCAAAAGATTTATAGCACATGTCACAACGAAAATCCCCCCTAGAGTCCTCCAGCTCTTTACAGTGAGATTTTGTGTGTCGTGCCAGATCTTGAGATGTTACAAAACACTTCCGACACACCGAACACTGGTGCCGCCGGGTTTCATCATGCAGACCCTGATGAATCAAATAGGCTTTTGCATCACCAAATGACTGAGGACAAAGCTTGCAACGATACAGGCGCTGATGAATCAGCTCATGCTTCTTGAGGTACCTTTTCTTTGCAAAGAACTTGCCGCATGAAAGGCACTTAAAGGGACGGTTAATAGTGTGTTGCTGCTGATGTTCCTGGAGGCAATCCTTGGAAGTAAACCGTTTGTCACAGACAGGGCAATTAAAAAAGTCTTCCCCTACATCCACGTCACTGTCATCATCTTCCGTAGCTTTGGATACAGTAACTGGAGCAGTTTTCCTCATAGAAGATGAAGATGGCAAACAGTATTCACTCTCCTTATCTGGACGTTTTCTACCTGTACAGAGGTGATGCCGGAAGGTATTACTGCCTAGAAAGCTATTACCACATTCTGTGCACTCATACTGCACAGAGGTAGTTAGATGACATTCATGTTCTAAAAGGCTGCTTTTGCTTGCAAACATATTTCCACAAATCTCACATGCAAATGTATTGTCTGCATGAATTGAAAGGTGGTTTGCTAAATCTATGGCTTGGAGAAATTGGGATGGGCAGATGGGGCAGTGGAAGATATTTTCTGAGTTATGCCGAGCATCTGTTGAATTGGCTGTGCTGAGTGCATCTGTGGATTCTTCGGTACGATGTACTTTTAAATGATTTAGAAACTGATGACGGTATCTGAAACATATGTTGCACTGATTACATTTGTAGCTGGAGGGCCTTGAGATTTGGTGACTGAGTTGATGCTTTTTGAGGTGAGATCCATGACGAAAATGCTGGTTACATTCAGAGCAAGCGTAAGGTCGTTCTCTGCCTGCATGGCAACCATGTTCTGAGAGTTGTTCTGTATTCTGAAATTGCTTGCAACAAACACCACAGTGATATTTCAGTCGATCAGAATTAGAGATATGAGATGACTGCAGTGACATATTGGTTGGTGGCAGCAGGGGAGGAAGACTTTCATCTTGATCTGTATGGCTCATGCGATGCTGAGCACGGCTAAGTTTACAAGAAAACGTTTGATCACAGAGGTCACAGGGGAAGTTATCATCACGATGAGTAGCCATGTGTTCTGCCAACTGCGTGGGACCAGTAAAGCTGAGCTGGCACTTTGGGCAGCGATATGGTCGGCTTTTTCCATGTGTGTGCTTATGCTTACGTAAAGCGAAGAATGAAACAAAACCGCGGCCACATGTTTGGCACTGAAACTCAGATTTGTGGCTTCTCTGGTGTTGCTGCAGGTGAGCAAGCTGGAAAAAACATCTTCCACACTCTGCACACTCATAAGGTTTCTCACCAAGGTGGCAACGCTGATGATCCTCTAGGTTTTCTGATGTGGGAAAGGTTTTTCCACACACATGGCAAGGGAAATAAGGTGCCGAGTCAGAATCATCACTGTTGCCTTCATCTTCATTGTGTGAATAATTCTTTCCTTCAAGATTCACAACCATACTACATTTTTGCTTTAAGAATAGCTTTTGCTTCAGCTGAGTTTCCATACCCAACACTACATTATGACGTTTGCAGTGTTTTTGATATGAACTTCTCTGAGAAAAGGACCTGTCACAAACCTGACAGGTATAAGCGCATGTATCTTTGGGAAGTTCATGGTGTACAGCAGAGGTGTGTCTTTTCAAAGACTGGCTTGACCAAAACCTTGCGGTGCAGAGTTCACAAATAAATGGTCGATTGGGGTCATGGCAACTTCTATGGACTTCCAAATCTGAAGGATACCGAAAAGATTTGGGACATTCTGGACATAGATATGGTGTCTTTTTGGAGTGTTGCATTTTCAAATGTCTGTATAATACAGCCAACTGATTAAATACTCTTCCACACAACTTGCAAACATGCCCTTGTTTTTGTTCTCTCTCCTGGCGACTATGGCCTTCCAAATGGCTGATAAGTAAAAGTCCATCAGTAAAACTCTGATCACATTCGGAACATTGATATTTACCGGTAACACTTGTTCCAGAAGAATTCTGCTTCTCTTGGGTATCAAATGAATCCTGTTCTTGACACCGTTGATCTTTGTTACCCTCCTTGCACGAAAACTTAGTTTGTAGTACACCAGTCCCTGTAGCTTTGGACCCACTGTTAAATACCAAAACAGTATTCTTGGTGTTGTAATTCAATTGAAATGGATGGGATGTCTCTGTATGTGACTCTCTTGCTACCACTTGAAAGCGGCACTTTCTTTGGTGTTTTCGCAGTAAGCTCTTACTCCAAAAGCCTTTTTTGCATCTTGGACACATAAATGGACTTTGCCCTGCATGCATACGAAGATGCATGCCAAGTCCACTGGTATTACAAAATTCTAAGTTGCAGTGTGGACAAACAAATGGCTTCTTCTTATGAATTGTAATTGGAAGTTTAATAGTCAATTGATCAGAATTCTTTACTTGGTTCTCTTCATAACCTTCATCAACTGGCTCCTCTTTGACGTCCATGCTCAATAACTGTTGCTTGACTGGTAATGTTGATGTGAGTGTCTGAGAAGTATTTCCCCTATGCACAGCAAGGAAATGATGCTGTAGCTGTGAAAACAGCAAGAACCGTTCACTGCAGTTAGCACAAGAAAAGCCCTTGTTTTCTGTTGAAATACTGGGACACGTAGGTTTTTCTAAGTAGCAGTCCAGTAACTTTGGGGTGACCATACAAGACTTCATGTGATTTTGGAGTTGATCTAGAGAGAGAAAAATTTCACCACATTTGTCACAGAGCATTCTGTCCTGTTTTTCTGAGCCAACTTTACACTTTATCAAATGGCGCTTCAAATAGTCACGACGGATGAAGCGTTCACCACAGCTGGCACAGCCAAAAGGTTTTTCTCCTGTGTGCAGGCGGGTATGGACTTTCAGTTGTTCTTGGTTTTTGAAGCGACGGGGACAGAAAGTGCACAGGAATTTATGCTTGTCCGGGTACTGCCTTTGTATCTTCATGAGAAATTCAGACGCCTCCCTGCCTGGCTGAGTAGTGCCACTCTCCTGTAAAGCTTGGAAGCTACTGCTTTGATGTTGAGAACTCTCTGTTTTAGAGGTGAAAGAAAATAGCCGTCCCTTACACTTTATATTGTGTTTTTTCAAAGAACACTCATGAGAGAATGAACTACCACAGCGACAACAGCTGAACGGCTTTACTGTTATATGTTGCAAGGTTACATGACGACTTAAATTGGCATGGGTGGTAAAACACTTGCTACAAGTCTGACAGTAAAATTTTTGCGCCTCTGTTGGTGTCTCCAGTTTGTTTTTCCAGCCCTTCCCCAGGTCATCTACACTAATCTTGACAATGCGGACTTCAGGTCTTACCTTCTTGCCAGTACAAGAATCCTCATGCCGTCTTAATGTATCATAACGAGAGAAGCAGCTGTCGCAAGATTTGCAATGGTAAGGATTGACCTCAGTGTGTGTTAAAATATGACGTCTTAGATTTCCAGTACGCATAAAAGTCTTCGAGCAGAATTTGCAGTTGTATTCTTCACTGTCTCCAGGTAGAAGTTCACTTTTTTGTTTGGAAGTAGTATCAGATGACATATGCATGCTGTTTACAACCTTTATGCTATCTCTTGATCGCCTGTACCTGTAAGTACCGTTACAGAAAGCCTCATGCTGAAGATAGCGGCTGTGACTGGAATATCTATGACCACAATGCATACATGCATGTGGTTTGTTCCTTGAATGAACCACAAGGTGTCTAAGAAGGTAACTTCGATACCTAAAGACTTTAGAACAGTGCGGACAGCGATGCTTTAATTTCTCTGTGCTCCTTGTACCTATACCCTTAGCAGTACATTTCCTTTCATGGACAATTTGATTTGATTTTCTATTAAAGGTCTGTCCACACTTCCCACAAGCAGTCAAATGACTGCTAGATGCATCTGCATATACTGTAGCTGAAGGGTCACACACTTTCTCATGAGACACTAACCTTAGTTTTTTGTAACATTTACCACATTTGGAGCAAGGAAAAACCATCTTCAGGATGTGATTCTTGTGGTGCTTTGATAAACTACAGGGCCAGAAAAATGTTTGTGGGCAATATTTGCAGGTGTACTTTTTCTTGCTGTTGGAGGAAAGAGGATCATCCTGCTTATCAATCTGGTTTGCTTCAATGGTTGAGCATTTCTCTTTGTGGGTTTTAAGGCCTTCATAACGTGCAAAGCACATATTACAGGTGTCACAACGATATGGCTTTTCCCCAGTATGTAGGCGAATGTGTCGAACTAAAGCAGTACGCCCAGAAAAATGTCTTTTGCAGAAAGGGCACTGATTTTTAGAAGACTTCGACATGTGAGATAAGCAGTGCTTATTCAGTGTTAAGGCACTGTCAAAGGTCTCTTGACAGAGTTGACACTGAAACTCACCAAGGCTGCCTTCATGTTGTGGTTCTGGTGGTGGCAGCGATGGAGAAGCAGAAAATTCTGGGCCTTTAGATGGTTTTTTGTTATGCTTAGACACATGTCGGAGAAGAAAAGCAGGATATTTGAACTGCAATGGGCAATCAGGGCACTGTAGCATTCCCTTATTTATATGGCTTTGTCTGTGTTTTATTAGATCTCTAATTGTAGGAACAATCTTCTTGCAAACAGTGCACTGTATTCTTCTTTGGTGTACCTTTTTATGAGCTATGAGGTGTGAGCTTCGCAAAAAGCGTTTTCCGCATTCTAAGCAACGATAAGGTCTTTCACCTTTATGCAACCTTTCATGTTTTGAGAGTGTGGCAGAGGTGCTGAATCGTTTTCCACAATAACGACAAGAGAAGGGTAGGCTGCCAGCATTCTCATTTCCATTGCGGACTTTGGACCTCGGATTAATATTTTCAGTGTCTGACAGAAGTCGGTGAGAGTTCTGCTGCCTGAATGGCTTTCCAGTCTTCTTAAACTGCTTGTGTTTCCTCATGTGTTTATATTTACCAGACGGATGAGCAAACGTTGCTGGGCAAAAACTGCAGTTGTGGCGCGAGCTCTGAGCCTGCCGAGATTGTGTCAGTGGCCGCTGTTGCTTTTGAGACAACCCTTTTTTCGGTTCTTGGATTTCCCGTCTCATCTTAAAACTCTCTCGGCGAATATACTCTTTCATGCAAACCATCTTTATGTGTCTGCTACGATTAGAGGAATTAGAAAACGTACTTTTGCAAAAAGCACACTTGTACAGATTACCTTTTTTACCCTTGCCTTGCTGTGAATATTCTTTAAGACACTGCAACCGCATATGACGAAAACGATTGAAGGAATATTTGAACAGACGTGGACAAAGTGGGCACTTGTACTGCCCTCCAGAAGTTTTAATCTGTTTTTTAATTATAGACTTAAGCGTGCCATTTTCATCCTTACAGGCATTCTTCTTATGCCTGCTCAGATTGCTACTATGTTTGAAGGTTTTGTGGCACTTAAGGCATTTAAAGTGCCTTTCATCATTTAGTCCATGTTGGAAACTCTTTTCACAAACTTCTGAATTATTCTTGCTTGTTGGACAACTGCCCTTGCGGAAGTCCACCAACTTTACATAGCATGGAGGTAACGGACTACCCATGTCATCTGATGGAAGCTGGTACACTTTGACAGGAGAGTGAGATTTTTGGAGCTTTACTTTTTTATCAAGATTTTTCAATGTTGGATGCGGACACCGAGCCAATCGCTTGTGTCGGTTCAGACTTGCTGACTGAGCAAAGTAGACACCACATTTTTCACACTTGAATGGTGTAATACCAGTATGTTTCCGTTCATGCTTGTAATAATCAACGAGTCTGGTGAAAGTCAGGTGACAGTACTTGCATGTGCGTGGCATGCGGTAACTTCTTTTCTTCAGTTTGTTTACAGTATTTATCTGCCGTACACAAAAGTGTTTCTTAGCTTGTTCAAAGCCAGTAAAATAGCAGTTACAAGTCTGGCAAAAGTGGAAATTGTATTTAGAGTGAGCAACGTGGTGATGTTCTATGAGGCTTGACAAACTTGGTGATGGGTCTTGGCATTCAGCACAGTGGTACCCCTTCTTTCCTGTAACATATTGCCCTGCAGTCTTCAGCAGCACAACGGGATGTAAGAGTTTCTTTAAATGTCGGGAAGTTTCAAAATGAGTCAACACTTGGATGGTGGAGGAATCAGCAGCCACATCAAGCAAAGCAGAATTTTCATTAATCAAGGGAAAATAAGATTTTTGCACTTTAGACACCACAGAAGCCTGTTTTTCAGAATATTCCAGTATTTCATCATCTTTCCAGGAACTTGGTATAATATCAGTTGAGTCAGTATTGGAGTCAGGCAAAGTTGTTAGTAAAAGATCTCTGGAAAGATCACTGCAAGAATGACCAATTTTAGTATATGTATCAATAGAATTCAGATTTTCAAAAATAGATGCACTGGTGTCAGATGCCTGTGAAAAACTGTCCCCTTTTAAACTGTTACTCTGAGATGTAGCCATTACCTTATTTGAGTCAGTAACACAAGGAATATTATGGCACACAGTGATAGGTAATTCTTGACTACCACTTCCTGTGTACGTTTCCTCAGGCTTCCTTGTAGGAACAGACTCTAAACTCATTTGCACGCTGGCCGATGGACCACCATGTGGTTCTCCCGGTATGGTGTGTATACAGTCTTCGTGGGATACCTTTCCATCATTCTGGCTCTCTCTTGCAAGGCTAGACTCATTTGCATCACTGTGAAAGTTATTTAAGCCTAAGCAGCGCTGAAGGAATTCAAAGCTGCTACAGTGTTGATCCTCACCTTTGCTAGTACCAAGCAACTCACCAGAATATTCTTTATGATCGTCTGTCTGATGTTGGTCACATTGCTTCTGGAGTCCCATTTTTGAACTGACAGAGCCATCTCCAAGCACTTGATCTCTGGCCTCCATTTCATAAGCAACAGTACTATCATTTTTTAAGTTCTTGCAGGTATAAGAATCATGTAGATTGCTGGAACCTCTGTTGGCAAAAAAGCAACCTTCACATTGATGTGTTCCACATGTATTAATATCACCCCCACCCTTTTGTAGATGTAAGCAGTCATACTTTTGATCAAACATCTGTTCTCTCTGGGTCTTATCCTCGGCTTCTTGAATTTTCAAATCAGAGGTACTATCGCAACTTTCATCTTTGTGGGTACTATCAGGTTGGTTAGATCCATTTTGACAGTTGGGTTCTACTGATCCAAAAGAGTTAGAGAATTCCAAACACTCAAGTTTCCAGGGGTTTTCACTTCCTTGTAGATCATTATATTGGTCATCGCCAATGTTTAATTCAGTGCAAGTAGTAACATCTCCAACATCAGGCTCTGAACAACTGCTAACATCAGAGTATTGATCAAAAATAGTGGAGTTCACAAAATAATTGCCTTGGGAGTCTGCATTTGCTTCATTCACTCCATGGAAGAGACTTAAGCATTGTGTTTCGTTAGCTGTAACATCTGTAGCAGTGCAGTTTGGAAGTTCCAGCCTCCCCACTCCATCTGGCTGTTGATACAGACAAAGCTGTAGCGATTTCTCTTCTCCATCACAGCTTTGGTGAGGTGAGTGTTGCCTTGGAGAGTCCAGTGTTGTGTTTACGTTTGAATTACAAATCGAAGAAAATACATTCTCGACATGAGTCTCTTGCACAGTAAGACTTTTAGGAGGCACCGAGTTTCGCTCCAGATTTATAGGAATTTCCGCAGACCCAGGATCTTTCATTACCTGGGTATCGCAGCATGTGTTTTGTCCATGTGCCATAACAATTTTTGGAAACCAAAGCTGGTGATTAGTTCCCTTGTTCCCAAACCCTATTCAAAAAAAAAGAAAAGAAAGAAACCTTAAGGAGCCCATTTGTTGAATAAAATAGTCTTGAGACATGCAGATTCATTAACAAACTATATCTCTGGAAGGTCCAACAACATCCAATCCATAATGGGTGACATTTTAAAAAAGCAGGACTGAGTTAAACATTTTCCCAGAAAACTATTGGGGGAAACTCGCCTCACATTAACTTCACATACAAGCAGGAATAAATGGAGTACATTAGCTGCCCAGAAATCTGTGATGGATCTAAAGAGTAAATCAAATCAAAGGTTCACATGCAGATTAACATTAACACCCCAGGCAATTGCCCTGTGTTATTTTTTTGGACAAAGAGCAACCTCATAAAAATTGTCATTACATCCTATTTAAAAAATTCTCTAAAAACTTGAGGGTGTTCTTCCCACAGTTCAAGTTTTGGCTGAGGTATGCTACATGATTATGTAGACTGTTTGCTGCATTATTTTATGCAAAATTTCTTCAGTTGAATTCTAAATGGTTCAGGCACACAGACATGAGGCATTTGCATGTTGACGTTCTCCAAGTCTTGGGTTAAATATACAACTAGATACCTTCATGCTTCAGTTTGTAAACCACTTTACATTTTGGTGGACATATTCAATTGAATCCAGATCAAATATTAATCTAGTGATTACACACCAATGATTTTGTGACGTCCGTTGACGTCATGCTTTTTTTTTTGGATTCATTGCTTGCTGAAAGGCTGAAATGGCTCTTCAGAAGCATTTTTTTTTTAAAAAGAAATGGTATACAGTGGTACCTCAGTTCTCGAACTTAATCCGTTCCAAACTCCAGATCGAATCCTAAAAAGTTCAAGTTCTAATAAAATTTTTCCGATAAGAAATAAAGTAAAAACAATTAATTGGTTCCCGGCCCCCCAAAAATACAACCAAATGTTTTTTTAAGCATTTACAGGTGCTGGTCATAAAATTAGAATATCTTCAAAAAGTTGATTTATTTCACTATTTCCATTCAAGAAGTGAAACTTGTATAATGTATATATTCATTCCACACAGACTGATATATTTCAAGTGTTTATTTCATTTTAATTTTGATGATTATAACTGAAATGGTCAGTCTAGTTCTGTAGGCTACACAATCATGGGGAGGACTGCTGATTTGACAGTTGTCCAAAAGACAACCATTGATACCTTGCACAAGGAGGGCAAGACACAAAAGGTCATTGCAAAAGAGGCTGGCTGTTCACAGAGCTCTGTGTCCAAGCACATTAATAGAGAGGCGAAGGGAAGGAAAACATGTGGTAGAAAAATAGGGATAACCGCACCCTGGAGAGAATTCTGAAACAAAACCCATTCAAAAATGTGGGGGAGATTCACAAAGAGAGGACTGCAGCTGGAGTTAGTGCTTCAAGAACCATTACGCACAGGTGTATGCAAGACATGGGTTTCTGCTGTCGCATTCCTTGTGTCAAGCCACTCTTGAACAACAGACAGCGTCAGAAGCGTCTTGCCTGGGCTAAAGACAAAAAGGCCTGGACTGCTGCTGAGTGGTCCAAAGTTATGTTCTCTAATGAAAGTAAATCTTGCATTTCCTTTGGAAATCAGGGTCCCAGAGTCTGGAGGAAGAGAGGAGAGGCACAGAATCCACATTGCTTGAGGTCCAGTGTAAATTTTCCACAGTCAGTGATGGTTTGGGGTGCCATGTCACCTGCTGGTGTTGGTCCACTGTGTTTTCTGAGGTCCAAGGTCAACGCAGCTGTATACCAGGACATTTTAGAGCACTTCATGCTTCCTGCTGATGACCAACTTTATGGAGATGCAGATTTCATTTTCCAACAGGACTTGGCACCTGCACACAGTGCCAAAGCTACCAGTA
>JABFDZ020000138.1:2778327-2788841 GCA_019775955.2 Pollimyrus isidori | reverse complement strand
AGGAGCGACGTCGGATCACTAGCGCTTGCCTAAAGAAAGGCATACCATCCCTTTTTTGAACACCCTAACAAACCGAAATACGCGTTTAACATCACAACAGCGGCCAATAATAACAAACCGTGTTATGATCAAATGACTAGGTACGCATCATCTAGCAATAAAACGCTAGTTTTGCCCAAATCTATCATTATTTTCTTACGTTGGAATTGAACTAGCTTACTGGCAGGATATAAATGGCTTCCTCGTGAAAAAATCGGCGCAGTTGTGAACGTTTCTTCACTTACTGAAGCTGTCTTCACCTCTCGCTTTTCCTCCTTGTCCGTCTTCCTTCGGCTATCAACACAATTACAGCACACGCAACCTTTAAGTCACGATCATTCGTACTGAGAAATGTAATCAATTCAATTTCTTAACAGTTTTAATATATTTTATTTCGGATCTCTACCTTCCCCCCGTTTGGCGCATTTGTTAGACAATGTGGCGAAACCAGGGCCACTTTTATGACACCACTTTATACTAACCAATCGAAACGAAGTTCTGATTCGTAAAATCCCGCCCCTCTCGTCGCATGGCTTCAACTTACAAGTTCGTCTTTGCGCATTGATGCTTCTGCGCATGTACAATGGCGCAATAAAGCAATAATGGCGGGGAACCGCAGTTATTAAGCCCACACGTAAAGATTTTCCCCCCGGGTAACATAGTTTGTTAGGTTTGTAACAGGCACTATTATATTTAGATGACATAACATCGCCAGGTAATCTGTGATTGCCCAAATTAAGAAGTGCATACTGAGGGCAATTCAGTTAAATCTTCAATACAAACCTATTCATGATACTACGTGAATTGTAGCCCTGTTTTATTAAACGCTGACTATAAGACCTTCTGTATGTGTTATTTTTTATCTTTACTAAGTGTAATTCAGTAATCCAAAACGGGCTTGCCATTATATGTAGTCTGTAATTTCTTATAATAAATTACTGTACAATACAATTGACCTATTTTTACATGCATTTAGCTTGACATGTCACAAGGTGTGCCTCGTTTTTATTCTGTACCAGAATATACTAGGTCTAAGGCAGGTTATAGTACCTAAAGCATGTAGATCGGCTTCTTTAACTGGATAAACTATGAATTTTGGAGCTGATTGCATTATGAGGGAAACCCGGTTTGTGTTATAGCCTCAAAAGAAAATCTTTTGTTTTAGTCAAAAATAGACTCTGACTTCCTAACTGACAATCCTGCATCATAGAGATACAAATTGTTTGTCCTGTGGTTTAAACAACCTTTCATTGTAGTCTGATGTATGAAATCCCTTGGTTGAAGGTATTGCTTCATAGTCTATTCATTCTTGTGTCCACTTTTTAAACTAGAAGGCTAACTTGTCACATGAACCCTGCTCAGTTCCAATTGGCACCATTTTTTGGTTGTTTTTATATTTGTGATTGGCATACATTTGAAAATTGTATGTGCATAGTGGGACTTATTGGGTAGTTACCTAAAACTGGAACACAAGATGATGATTTTCAGCCATTGAAAACTGTTAGTCTGTCACGGAGACTTGGTGACTGCCTGTCATCTCAGTGTGTATGACACAGTCAGACAGATTGGTACACGTTGCTGTTTTGGCCAATCAAGCATGCCAAATTGGTGTCAAAGCTAGTTGGTGAAACTGAGCTCTCTGACTGGGCCATATGTCAATTGCAACCATTAGCCGTGTAAGTGTGCTTCAGCACACATTTTCACCATTGATGGGAAGGTACAGGAACTGAGGTTTTAGGGTTTGAATCCTACCTTTGATCTGTGTGTGTTCTCCATGTGATGTGTTGGGTTCCTTTGGGAAGTCCAAAGACATGCAGTTATCCTAATTGGCATCTGTATCTCATAGTGTACATGCACCCTATAATGGATGCATACCATATTTGAGCCCTGCTCTGCCTGGGGTAGACTCCGGGAAAGTTGGCTTAATGTTATAGGTTAATAATTCCATATCGGTGGCCATAAAGGACACTTGCCTAAACAATGAGGGACTGGAAATCAATGACAGATTTTCAAGGTCCCATAGTTGAGTAAACAAGTATTACATACGGAAGGTTCACAGGAACTTGGTCAGTTTATGAGGAAAACAATTCTATAAGGCAGAGGTGGAAAGTCCAGGTTCAGAAAGTACAAATCCAAACCAAGATTTTGTTTCAACCAATCAGTTGAGTATGAAGAGTCACATTCCCAGAGTACTCAGCTGGTTGGTTGAGACACAATCTTGGTCTGGATCTGTAGTGTCTGAACCTGAACTTTCCATCTCTGCTTAAAGAAAATACCAAATTCCTTCAATACTCAACATGTCGTTCATTCATGCAAGTGTGATGTCTATTTCTGACAAATGTTATTGCAACTTCAAGAATGAAGATGTACATGACATATTTATTAATGTAAAACCATAATAGGCTTACATTTTACAGGAAGCATACAGAGGAATACGGTTTCATGAGCATATTTCACATATATTATTTGGAAATTCAGAACTGGAAAAGGTCCATATAGATAACTTTTTCTTCCTCCTGCTAGATTTTCTGTTCTGGAATCAAGAGATGTAACAGCTTTTGGGTCAGTGGTTTGCCTAGAATTGCTTGACGTTGACCTTCACTTTCCTTGTTATCTTCAGTTTTGCTCTAGATATGCTATATAGATGATCTGCATCTTCTTTTCCATACCTCAATACAGGACAAAAAGGCTGACAGCAAGAACATACAAAAACTGTTTCTAAGTTTTAATGCATGAACATAAATGTGTTGTGTGGTATACTTTAGCCTCATAAAGGTATACAATAATTTTTAAGCTAATAAACAAAAATTTTTGTATCTTGAAGTTCATATACAGGCTTTTAGGTAGCAATGGGAGTCATAACTTGCAAAAACTGAAGTTTAAATTGAACATAAAGTACTAACTTCCCAACTGCGGGGTTGTGGGTTTAAATCCATACACAGCTGTTTTTCTGTATTCTCCTGGGGTACAGATTTCTCCCACAATACAGGCATGCACGCTGTGCTCCTACGATTAGCTTTTGATCACTTTGACCCTCAAGAACTACATTGACTACTCAAGAAAGATGTGCATTGCAAACCAAAATCAGGCATTACATGGCAAACACTTTCTGCAAGCTGTTTGCAGTTGAGAAGTTGTTCCACGGTTGTTGAGAAAAGGTATATCTTGGTCAAAATATCTTAGTAGCATTTCCATTAGTCTTCTTGAGGCCTGGGAGTTAATTATTCATAACAAAAAATTAGACACTAATATTTATTATAGGTCTGCTGCTTAACAACATGGAATGCAATGGATCTATATTATCCTGGTCAGGGTAATATGTTGGGGGGGCTGAAGCCGGTCTAAGGCAGCACAGAGCCAAGGTTGGGGTATACTCAGGACAGGATGCCTTTCCATCTCAGTGTATATAAACAGAATTATACACTATGGACAATTTAAAGATGCCAGTTATGCTACTGTATCTCTTTTAACTGTGGGAGGAAACTGGAGTACGCAAAAGAAACTCATACAACACATGAACATGCAAACTCCACACACTGTGCAGTCATCATAAATGCCAATTCATGTTTTAGTCACATACGTTTGTATATCAAACAGCAAATTTTCCCCCCAAAAAATCTAGTGGTTTAATGTGTTTTAGTCTCCAAATCTGTTACCTTCAAAGAACTAATTAAGGCTTCTTTGATTCAGTCTTCCAAATACCATTGGCCATTCCAGGTGGTTACAAGCTTCTATACAAAGGTTAGATTCTATACAAAGCTAGCAATAAAACTATTTAAGCTTAGGTTCTATTACTCAAAAACCATAAAAATACGCACAGGGTTCTTCTTGAGCAAGGAAGATAAACTGTTTGTATGCCTGTAATATATCTTCCCGTCTCCCATCCATTTTCCAGTACCACTTATTACCGAGTTGTTCTGAGCCCATGAAATACAGGGCACAGTGCAGGGGACACCCTGGACAGGATATCAGTCCATTATAAGGCAAATACCCAATTTGAACTATTCCGAGATACCAGTTCACTTATCTTTGGATTGCAGTGGGAAACCTGAGTTTCTCAAGGATACTCAAATGCAGGTAGAACAGGCACTTATGGCCAGGATTGGTAAGCCCACAACCCTAGTGGTATGAGGCTGCATTTACCTTCTCCCCCAAATTGGACTTTTGATAGTTAACTCTTTATGATGCTGCAATATCAGTGGTATCTGTGTCTAGTTTCCTAATAGTTGCCTGATATTACCTCCATTGGTTGTAGTATGCTTATTGCTCTTCCAAAAGAGAATGGATTAGGATGGTACTGCATTGGTACTCCCACAGTTCCAACTTCCAGATGCTCCAAAGCCAAGATAATTATACCTTTGAGCAACAGATTCCAAACCACAGTTAGCATACACATTAATATAAGGTCAGTGGAAGAACCAATAACTGACAAGTGTCATTGTGCCCTTTTCCAGATTGAACCAAGGAGATTTTTATAAAACGTTATAGTAAACGGATGATCTTGCAGGTTTTTTACATTTCATGAGTTCCAGGGACAATTCCTAGCTTTTGGAAACTTATCACAATGACTATTTACCAGATGCAATGGAGAATGTTTTTCATCTACATCGATGTGATCACTGTTCTGTTATACAGGCATGAAACATGCCCACATATGTACATAAACTTTTGGTCAAGAGGCAAGATAATGTTCCATAAGAGGTCAGGGAGAAAATCACCAATATGATCAATTCCTAGAGGTTTTTCAAGAGTGTGAAATGACCACTACAACAAAATGTTTGTTGCAGCATAAACTACATTAAGACACAAGCCTGGGTCAAATTAATGACTCCACTGGCAAATCATTTTACATTAAGGAACAAATTCTATTATTTATATTTATAATACAATTGGGAAAAGAAATTAAAAAAATCAAAATCGTTTCATGAGCTGAGATAGCGAACATTTATTTAATTGTAATGGCACATAACATTTCTGGAGGAAGGATACATTGATTAATATTTGGCAATGAAAAAATGTAAAGACTACATTCTGTCATTGATGTATCTCAAAATAAAAGCCTTTTGAGTAATCTGTCTGTTGCCCACAAAGTAAAAATAATAATAAAAGAAACTTTTCAGTGCCTCAGGTCCTCAAAAATCCAAATTTGATGCAACACTAAAAACACACAAAAAACCCACAAATGGCACTTTCCTATTTGATATTAGTGACAATCAGTACCAAATATGTGTTTAATCTTGAACGGTGAGGAAGGATGATATAAGAATTTTATATGGGTGACAAAAAAAGGTAATTATCATTGAAAGACAAGATGGAATATAGTTCAATACAAGAAGAGTGTACAAGTTAGTTGTAGCTGTTACGGGGATACTTTCAAGAGTACCACCTATTACTTGGAAGATTAAAACAGAATTAAAAGACTTATTTATAGGGTTGAGAGTTTGGTGGGGCTACGTGGCATGGTTATGTGTGGATGTTAAAGTAGGGGCAAGAGAATTCTGCAAATTTCTGCAGTTTATTTTTCAGTTTAACTATTGTTAAAACTTAATAGCAATTGTCAAAATACCAGTTCAAAACAAATTCATACAAACAAAAAATAATCAAAGATGGAAATGCATATAAAATGAATTTTCCTAGGACAAACTCCCAGGAACGGATGGATACCATGAGAATTTGCAGCTTAATCTGATTAGAAATGTTTAGGGTTTGTAAATATAACACAACTAACAGACAACCGGCTTAGAAAGAATAACAGTAACTGGACATCAGCATTTATAATGTTGCTGTTTTTAAAAACTGATATCAGAGCTGAAGAGACCCAAAACAGATGTAAGATGATCCTCTAATAAAGGACCTTTCAGGCGAAATCCTGCAAAGATGTATGCCAATATTCTTAACGTTTTGGAAATCCACAATATTATGTACATTTCCAATTGGGTTTAAGTAGAAAAGACCAAGTCATGACAAATACACATATTTTTTCCAAATCCAATTCATCTTCAGTAGTTCCAAAACTACCAGATACTTGGAATCTATAGAACTATACAGATTCATATTGATCCAAACAGGAACCAGATAACCTTCTATAACAGTACTGACAAACCCAAGCAAAACAAACTTCAACAATACAAAAAGTCATCTGAAAACTCTGGATCAGAAAAATGTCAAACTTGCGGAACATTTTCATAGCTTTCCTCTGTCAGATGTGTTATCATTGTTCATCTTTTTGTTTTTAGGTAGACTGTGAATGCCAGAAGAAATAGTTCATGAACATAATTAGTTTCATAAGTCACACACACTTCACAAGACATTGTTTTGGGAACTCCATTATGCAAGGCTATCTGAGCCATGGGCACTCTGGTGCTGCAGAAATGTCACCAAACAAGAGAAAGTCTGGGTGCATTCTGTGCATTCATACAGCACTTCAGCTGCGATACTTCCATTAGCCTCCTCTTCCTCCAAGTATTCTTCATCCTCAAGATCTTCATTGTCATGTTCCAAAACTAAGGCAGTATCCTGACCACACAAAGTGGTAGGAGATGTTTGCATTTCTTTGTCATCATCGTGTGGAGAATGACTTTGGTGAGTTTCGAGATGGCGTATTAATGAAGATGACTGCCGGAAACGTCTTGGACAGCTTGGACACTTGTGTATCTCACCAGAAAGCTCCCGTCTGTGATAACGCTGGTGACGTTGGTAAACACAAAGCAACCCAAATCCTTTACCACAAACACTACACTGGAAGGTCACCCGAGGTTTGGAAGGAGTCTGTGCCTCTTTGGCATCTAAGGGATGCTGACTGTTGCAACCATGTTTATCCCGCTCAGAAGAATCTAAAAAAATCTTTCCACACTTTCCACAAGAATAATTAGAGTTATCCTTTCTTTTGTCTGATGTACCTTTTTCTATTTCTTTTGCCTGCCTTATTTGAGGTTGTATATATGGCTTTAATTGAGGCTGCTGCAAATGTAGGTCCCTTCTACTTTCTGCAACTGCTTTTTCCGTCTCAGCCTTAGACTGTGTTCCTTGTGCATTATGATACATTGCTATGTGCCTCCTTACATCACAGCGCTGAGGGAAGTGCCTCCCACAGTAAACACAAGTATGCAAAGTTCCTTTGTGGTATCTCATGTGCCGAGACAAACTACTGGAATGCACAAACACACGGTGGCATAGTTTGCAAGGATATACACGAGCATTGTGATTTGCTTGATTCCCACGTGGAGGCCTTCCTCGTGGCTTTGGCTCTTTTGCTGGTTGACTACTTTGGGTCTTTTGTCTTGTTATTGCCCCACTGTGGACATGTTTAGGTTTAGGTTCAGGGCTTAAAGAGTCATCCTGTGTCTGATGTGAGAGGTGGTGCAACTTAAGATCAGATAACTGCTGAAAGCGAATCCCACACAACCCACAGCGGTATGGTCTAAATGGTGTGTTCAGACTGGAGGCAGAATCCCGACGCTGATTTGTATATTTAGGCAAGCCAATTTTAGGTAAACTATCACGTGCTTTTTCATCCTGCTGAGGCTGTCTCTTGGTAGTTGGTGTAGTACAAGCATGGGACACTATTTTTCCTTGAGCATGACTGAGCAAGTGACTCTGCAAATCAGACAGCCAAAAAAAACGAAGCCCACATAACTTGCAGGGGTACGTTTTACCAGTGCTTTTTTCCTGACCCTCTTTAGAGGTCTTTGAGGACTTTGATGCTGCTTTGCTGTGCCGTTCTTCCTGATGAGCATGAAGTGTCTCTTGATTGAGGAATCGTTTTCCACAGTGTCCACAGCTATAAAATCGCTCATGTGCATGTTCTTGAAGATGTTGACGCAGTTCCTCTCGTTCACTAAAGACCTTGCAGCACAAAGTACATTTAAATCCCTGGTCTAAGGTCCTGTAGCGCTGATGTCGTTGTAAACCAGCCCTTGTGTTAAATAACTGACCACATGTTTCACATCGAAAACGAGCAGAGCGAGACGAAACTAGAGTTCGACCTATGGATTCACTATAGGACTGTACTTCTTTAGTTGAAGATAGAATTATAGGTGTAATTTGGGGTGTAGGAGGCTGGTTGACTGGCAACACTAATGGAGTATGCCGAGACTCAAGAGGTTCATCTTCTGTAGGTGACGTAACAGGACAGGGCTGCGACTCCTGTGAGGAAGCCTGACTCCAAACTATATTTGGGGATGGAGGTTTATCATTGGCAGGTAAATAGTTCAATTCTACAGATCTATCTACAACTGTTAGCATGCCGTTTTCATGAAGTGCAAACTCAAGAGGCGCTCCAAAGCCATTTGGGGGACAATCTAAGGAGAAGGTATCCACTGGCCCATGTGTCACCATATGATTCAACAGGTCAGGATAATGGCTGAAGCCATCTCCACATTCAGTGCAGATGAAAGCTGCTGCTCCCCCAACCTGTTCACTGCAGTTGTTATAATCCACAATGGGGTATTCCATTTTTTCTTGGGTAATTTCAAGGAGGGACAATAGTATCACAAGATCAGGTTTAGGAAACAGCACTAAATGTACACTATATATTGATTAATGTTATGGTTTTAAGTATAATGTATAGAAAGAACACAATATAAATGTTTCACCGGTCTAAAATTTCCATTTTATCATAATACACCAATTAATCTGAAGACTATATAAAAAGAATGTAAGAATGTACTTCAGACCATTGTGTAACGTCAAGCAAACCAAAAATACTTTTCAGACAGTGATAATGTTCACATTAGAGATTCTCAGACACAGAGGTAGTATGAGAGTTACAAAGAATAAAAACATAATCCCATCATGACTATATGTATGCAATTTAGCTCGCACGAAAAAGGAGATTGATAATTGCCATTTTGTCTAAAGAAGCACTTGCAGTGTGAACTCCAGTCTTCACCTCATTTTCATCCTATGGTTTGACTAACATTATTATGTATAGGAGCTGGAACTCATCAATACCAAAATAATTTAGAACACTTCATCTGCTCACAAAATTAAGACCATATTAGCTCAGCTGATCCATCTCAGAAGATCCGTCTTCTTGTTCTTCAAGAGATAACACTAAGAGTTATTCAAGTGAGCCTTAAATCTGAAACTTTAAGTTTGTCTTCTTAACTCCACACGACTATCTAATGAGGCTCAAATTTAAGCCAGAAAAAATCTGATGAATTGAACTTTTTATACCCATATCGTGACTAGAATGTAGTTGTGGATTTTTTTCTTCTTTTTCCAGTGATTCAGATCTTCAGAACAGCATCTATGCTATGAGAAAATGGAAGAGAAATACAAAAAATATTTATAAAAAAATACAGCACAACAGCACATTTTTAATGTGATGCTTTGCAAATCTGTGACAGGACAACCAGAATTTGATACCGATTGCAGTGTCATCAGCAGAAAACCAATACTTAGTTAAACGCATAAGAGTACACAAAGCATAATGAACCAAGGACAGATACCTGTGGTACACCACAGAAACAGAATATGTCAGTGAGAACAATGATGTTGCATACTTAACACCACCACCTTGTTTGCGACACAATCCTAAATATTTCGATGCAGCAGACATATGGGATGTAACCAAACTTATTTTACTGAGTCTGTGACATTTTAAGAAGATGACAACTCTATTAAACTGAAAGCTGTTTTCTTTAACAACAACCACTATTGGTTTAATACTAGCAGTGGACAGACAGGAAAACCAACAATTTACATGACTCAATAACATGCTAATGAAACACATTCCACGACAAACAACCTTCCACAACAAGGAATCAGATCAAATGAAAAAGTTCACCTTGGGGACTTGCAACAAAACTTTTACCCCTGTAATCACCCCTAATACAGAATTGCATTTCTATGACACTGAGTCCATGAGGTACACAGCCACCTTAAGCTTAGCAGGAGGACATTGATACTAAATTTCAATCTTTAATAGGTAATTCTGAGATTAGCTCATAAACGTTCAAAGTCAAAGAATCATCTGAACCCAGACCCAGGTGACTAGTCTTTGTATCCATACAGTTTTGGAATCAGGTTGACAAGAATATGTAGTACTTGTACATCACTTTGGACAAAATTATTAGCTAAAATCAACATAAAATCTTTGCTATTAAAAGGTAAACTAACAATATGCCTGTTACTTTCAATGTCACAATTTTAGGAATGGATTAACAGGATAGATAGTGCAAAGTACAAAACAATATACCGAGTCCTAAGGCAACTAAATGAGACTTAAACATACAAGAATCCAGTGTGTGTAAGAAATTTAGATAAAACTGGCATGTCACCAACCTCACTAACATGAACAGAGAGTCTTTTCATGTCCTTGCTGTTTAGCACAGAAAGAAGCCACATCCTCAGAATAACAAGGATAGAAAATAAATACCTGGGGGGTATTCCAGGAAGCTTGGTTAACTTACCATTTGGTAAAACATAACCTCTGGGTTGATTTACCCCAAACACGCATACCGTGAGTATGT